>JAKSZP010001976.1:0-45397 GCA_022478985.1 Massospora cicadina | reverse complement strand
TAGGGGATTTGGTCTGGTATTATGATGATCATGGTTTTGGAAGGACTAGCAAGCTAGCACACATTTGGAAAGGGCTTTTTAAGATCATAGAGAAGACTTCAAAAGATGCCTATAATTTGGAGGTTCCCACTAAGGGCTACCTTATTGATTGTGTGCATGTTAAGTTTCTTAAAAATATACTATCTGCATTCTGGCCTTTTGTCCCAAAGCTCTCAATGGCTCATCTAACCCTCACTCATATTTGTTACCTGATGTATTTTCAAGTGGGGGGAAATGTTGCAGATGGATAGACCACCATCAGTTTATGTAGTATTTTTTAAATAGTATTTTTTACTAATAATTAGCCTCAGTGTTCAATTCAATACTATGTGCTCAGCGCGCAGCCCACAACTTTATAGGAAGTTGCTAAAGATGTATTAAATATAATTTCAATGCTTTAGCCTTGGAGCTTTGAATTGTAAATGATTATTATGGTAGATTGATCCTTAAACTACTACAATGCATTTTTTGCTACTATTAAGTTTGATACGAATATTCTCATAAGTCTCTTGCACCAATGTGAAATATTTAGCAGGTAAATCCTATTGTGACTAGGGCCATTTGACAGTGCCCCAATTAATTTGGTTGATCATGAAAATAATAGAAAGTCCTGAAATCTTGTAATTCACTCTTTAATTAAAAATCAGACAATTATTCCTGTAGTCTACCAAGTTTGAGTTCAGCTTAGTACACATAAAATGCACTAATAGGAATGCTAGTGGAAGGGCATATCTCAGCGAGACTCCAATGGATAGGGATCCTTTTTTCTATGTTTCTGGAAGAAATCTTAATGAAGAAGATACCATCAGCGATTCAGAAAGCCTTTGTTAGTATTTGATAGTACATTGTGCTTCTTTTTAATTATAAAAAACTCTCTTTCTAAAAAAGGTTTTCCTTTTTCAAGTTTGCCAAGGTCACTGTCCTCTTATAGTGTATTGTAGTTTTAGGTATGAATAACTGTGCACCAAAATCTGAATCCCTGGCGTTCATTTCAACACCTTACCTCACCTTTATTACCATTTATCCCTTTATTTCAAAGTTGTCATGGTATATAGATTAGTTGCTTTACCTCCCTGCATATGGTCTATCTTGTCTGACCACTCTGATAACTCTGAGGAACTTATCATAATTTGTAATTTTGGATGAAGCGCCATCCAGGATGTCATAACTTGACCCTTTAAACCCTCTTCATCACATAGTTCAATACCTCTCAATTTTAATCTACTTCATACTAAGGGTTTGGACAAAAGGGGTCCAATTATTAAAAACTTTACTAGACTGGAAAGATGATATTCTGACCAAATTAATTCCTTAAAGAGGTAGAAATAGTACCAGGTTGGGACCATCTAGTACTAAAAAAAGAGGTAGAAATAGTACCTTTTTCTAAAATTATAAACAGCTTCTTATTTTCTGCTAACACTGATTAATTTCTTTATTTATTATAAAAGCTTTATTAGAGCTTTAAAATTCATCACAAAACTCTGGACAATAAAACATATTGCATACCATTTGTTATTGATTTAGGGAATTCATGCTTCCTGCCTTTCTTACCAAAATACAAGAGTGTTATTACTCTTCTCCTCCTCTACCCATCAAGGTATACTTCAGAAAATTATTCCCCTTCAGACTCATTATTCCACCAAACAAAATTGGTGCTCTCTGCCAGGTCACACTCACAAGTTACCTGTTGATTTGTTTTTATTTATTGGAAGATAACAAAACTTAGTTAATAGTACCCCTTGCAAATATCACTAGTGTCTCCCAGTGAATTTTTAATGAAAGATATGGCTGGAACCCCTTGAACAAAACTCTGTTACTTATGAGATAATTTAGATATCTATGTGTCATCTGTAGAGTCATGTAGCTACTACAATCAATCCTTCAATGTATCTGAGAATATAATTAGTTACTTATGGGTATTTTGTTCCCCCTAAAGATTGGACACACCAAAATCAGCGCTCTACCACTTCCTTTATTATTTAAACATCTACAACTTCATTGTTTTACCAGACTAGAAAGTTGGTATTAGCCAAACTGAACAATATATACATCTATTTGTGCACCCTGAGACCCACATGGCTCAAATACTAGGGGATTCACCACCAAAAATTCTTTAATAATCCTCCTTACTGCAAAAGTTGAACAACTCTTTGCTATATTTTTACAACTCTGCCACCTCATTAGTACAGGACAACTGTTATGCCATTCTTGAAATTGACAGCATATTACACTAATTCAGAATCAGCTGGCCCAATTGGATGTTAGGGGTGGTTAATATCTTATGTGATGAGGTGGCTTTAAGACTTGAGAAAGCTAACAGTATTATTGACAATTTATTAAGTTTTGCTACATCTTAATGTCAATCAATTAAGCTCAGCTACATTTAGCCTCTTGGCTAGAATTGATAAATAAGGTATCAAGATTTTGTTCAATTTAACCAATTAGAAGTGATGATGTAAATTTTATAATTAACTATGCATAATTTTGGGTCCCATCCCCAAAGGTCTAGTGGAACCATAGAGGGGCTGGACCAAATGGCCCAGATTGGCATTCCAAACAGTTGTTCTACCAGATCATACAAATCTATAGGACCCTAGGGCCTACTGGTGCCAGTGGGCATCCCTGACCCACAATGCATCTTCCCTTTCCATATGAGGATAATTCATATGGAAAAGAGTTAACACATTGGATCAGAAATTAGATGCTATTGCTTATAGATGTAAAATTTTGGGATGGAGATCCATCAAATCCATTTCTTACCCTAGAAGCTCTAAAAGAAAAATTAGATAACGCTTGTAATCTTCACAACTTAAAAAATTTAGGATCTAATAGTCAAAAACATGAATCAAAAGTGTAGAAAATGAATAGCAGTAACTATGAGCTACCATTGCTTCTGTCAGATAAACAGCAAGTAAGAATTAGACTTTACTGCCAGCCAATATGCCAGAGCACCCAAACGGCAAACCAGAATGCCCAAGGCACTGCTGCTGGTATGACAAATATGAAACTGGAAAGGAGTTTCACCACTATCTGCCAGTGAGCCAGAATTTTGCACAGGCACAAAATAAAATACCAGATGAACACAGCTGTTAACCCTGAGGGGCATGAGAGCATCAGCAGAAGAGGCGGCTTAATTCTCACCATATAAAAACTAAATTTTGAGGAGGGTTTTTAATGGAAAATTTAGGGAAGAAAAATCAACCAACAATTTTTTCAGTGTGATGAGACTGATTATATAGTAGTTGGTTTAGAGGGGAAAAAGCCAGGATCAGGTCTTTCAAGTTCAACCTAACCAGCAAATTGTTTGTGAATAGGGAACAGATAATTTAACTGGGAACAGACACCAAAGAATTTGGTGGCAGGCTGAGTTGCTGTTGGTTTGACCTCGCATGTCCAAACAGAGGCTTGATTGCTTTTCTGACAGTTGGTGCAACATTGTTTAGCCTGATGAGCAACAGGAATTTCCCAAGGCTACCCCTCATAGGGGTGGGTCCATTTAGTTGGGAACAAGTTCAGGACATCCAACCTGCCCATGCTTGGTTGCTGGGCCATCTGTTCAGTCAGTGGCATTGCATCAGGTGCAATGCCCAATTTACCAGTGGGGAGCTTCAAACCCTTGTCAATGGTGTCTGATGCTGTTACCTGCCCATCAGGTATGATCCTCAACAATTTTGAAAGAGGGGTGATTTTTCTGATCATCATGTTACCCCCAAATTGGAACCATCGGGCATTCTGACCAATATATTGGCCTTCATACCTTTTTGACCATTTGAAATCTGAACATCAGGCTGATTGCCACTCAAATTAGTTCCAATCAAATTTCATTTCAGCAATTTCAGTGCAGATTTCACTGATTTACTGTAGCAGTTCTGCTGAGGTGAGTGTGGGTACTGGGAGCAGGATCTGAAGTGGAAGAGCTGTTACCAAGCGCTTGTCCACCACATGAGCGAGATTGCTCTGAGTAATGAGGGGTACAGCCATCCTCTTTGATGCCTTCTTGCTTGGGAATGGGAAAATGGCCTGGTCAACACCCAGCGGACGTTCCTCTGGACTTACAGCTTCTCAGAAAACTGAGCTTGAAGCAATTAAAAAAATATCATTATAAAAAGTTTCAACTTTTTTAATGATGGCTAAGTTAATAATTTACATAATAATACTAACTGCATGAAATAAAATCTTGACTCAGTCCAAGTTCCTGAGCCTCCCTCTGAATCTATCTTTTCAGTGAGTGTACATATTATGCCTTTGGTTATTAGAATAATGATTAATCTTCCAAAAGACAGGTTCACCCTTGTGTGAGGAGTTTTGCTTTCTTTTTCTATATATAAGAAGATGCTATAGAGGGAGCTTCTGGTAGACATAATAATAAACACTTGCCTTCTTTTCTAAGCTAAATATCATAAGAAGTGATGATACTCCAACATATACAATTTACTACATAGACTGAAGTCAAACTTCTCAATAAAGAATTTTGCAGTGACCAGACTCTAATTAATCAGAATTAAGCATTCATTAATATACTTTTCTATTAAAAAAAATCTCCAACTTATATTGTCTTCCTGCTTCTATTATGAAGCACATATCTTGATAACCAATAAATGACTTATCTTCAATGATGCTATAACTTCCATACTTTTTGCTTTGGATAGTAAGTCTCAGCTCTAGTAACAAATGACTCAATGAGCGTTATATCTATTCTATTCTTACTAGTGAAAAATCTCTTCTTGAGATTCCTGTAGCTCTTGTAGGAGCTCCCCCTCCTTCTTCTAACTCTATTTGACATGATATACACCTGGTGATGGAGGGCATGGCTAAAAATAAGAACAAATCATCTTATACCTATTGCAGTTGACTCAGTAATACTTCTAAACACGGTTGGACTCAATTAGCTGACAAAAAAGCAAGAGAGGGTTCAGCATCGAGCTCAAGTCTCCTTGTGCTGATGTTTTTGATGAGCGTCAAACTAATCATGTCCATGCCACTCCAACCAAAGTTATTTCTGAAGATGCTATCCATGATAAAAATTTAAACCCCACTTTTAGTGAAAGTGATCATATTACTTAATCTTTTTATACTATCAAAAATTGTCCACATTTATATACTAGATTGCTGTTCAATTGGAACCACATTAATCCATGTGGATACCTTAGCTATTAATGTTAGGTAAAGGCAATTGTTAACCTTGGGTAGCCCATCAATATCTCTTAGTGGATCATTGAAAAAAATCAAAATACAGCCCACCCTTAACCATACCCTTGAATATATTACTACCAGTACCACCTATCCTCAATTTATTATCTATACAGAAACTTCCACTCAAAATAGGTGGGCTACAATTATATATTTATTCTATATCAATAGATAATAGTATTATGATTTTCTGTTAAAGATCCAGTCCTTTAAAATCATTCAGTTATAATTTTTTATAAAGATAATTTTCTATCTATTCTTGGTTATTGTGTACCTTATATTCTTTAGAGGCCAGCTCCTAAAAAATGCAAGCAACAAAATTATTATCTAAAATACCTCAGTATCAAATTTAGACTGAAGTATTAAAAGTTTTGGTCCCTAGATTAAACTCCCACCTGCAATGGTTGAAGTAATTATAGAAAATCCCCTATATTTTCAAAAGATAATTATATGCTCCTCAATCTCAAGTTTTTATTAAAAACTGTTTCAAATAATTCCTCCTCTCAATCATTTGATGATAATCTTAGGACTCCATAATCTTTCTTATATCGAAGTCCTTCTAAACCCTGGTCTTTTAGATTCAGAAAATCAAGAAACAATGATTGTTCTAGTAGAAAACAAAACTCATGTTCATGCAGTGTATTAGGCAAGCCAAGCCATTGCTTATGTTCAAGCATTACATGTAAACTAAGAAACTAAAAGAAGGGATTAGGAATCCTTCATGTTTTTATAATTAGCTAGCAGAGTTACCCAGTGTTGCTCAGGTTTATAAGCTTGCGCTGAGCCTAAAGGCTGTGCCAGCACTATGCTTGAGCCACTCAAACAGCTTCACTGTTGCCCTCATAGCTGGTGAGCTGATTATCCTAAATCTACTTTGTAGTAATCTACTTAAAACTCTAACAGCAATATTAATTTTGTTTTAAGTAAGCAATTTGGTAAATTATTAGATCTTTACCTATTCTCACCCACTCACCCAAATAGTTTAAACCTAATAAACATGAAAGTTTCAGATGTCAGTCAGTCAGTAAATGTGTTTTATTAAGTAGATTGATAGATAGCTATTAATAGTTTTATAAAATACAAGTTGATGCTAAACGTCAATTTTAACTAAAAGCTAGGCTTGTGCCTTTATAAAATATGAGAGATGACCTGGTATTAGCTTATAAAGTGTACTGCTCAAATCAAGGCCTGCATACAGGTTTGTAAGGTTGCAATAAGCTTAGGTAGTGAAAAATAGTTTTTAAATGTGAGCAATTATTGCACCAATTATAATAAGCTACCCCTTTAATGGTTTAAAGAATAAAGTCAATTCAAGTACTCCATATTAAAAATCAGGTATCAAGCTGCCTATAGTTAAATTAACTTACTAGGTTGTGGATTATTGATAGTTAACTTGTCAACATGAATTTGCAATAACCCTCAATGCCAAATCAATTTCTTTACAAGATTTAAAAATTTCACCCACTTAAAAAATTAAAAATATTACACTGCATAGTCAGAGAAATACCTTTAGTTATCAAAATAGGAGAAGGTGCAAGTGGCAATTCAAATGAACATTTTCAGGTTATATAAAGTATTTTGAAACTGATTCTATCTCAGCTTCTGAAGGTTCCTCCTCCTTGGATAACAGAACTATAGTGTTGACATAGCTGGCTTTAGAAACAGCTTGGCAATGGGGCAGGCCTTGGCAATGGTAGGAAGTGCAGCCTCCACCTCAAAGTTTTCTTCACTATCAAAGACTTTGGGGTTCTTGCACTTAAGAGCAGCTTTAGGCTTGGATTCTGGCTTATCCAAAGCTAACGCCTTATCCATGGACTTGGAGGTAAGCTTTACAGCACTTGGCAACTTTTTCCCAGTTCTCTGGCTGAGGCTGCCCTTGAACTAGTCATCAGAGTTGTTGTTGTCATCCTGGATTAGCTTGGATTTAGGCTTAAAGTGCTGTTGGGGTGAGAGAGAGGCTTAGCTGGCAGTGGGCTCCCCAGTTCAGCTTTGGCATGTAGTGCAATTTCAGCTTTATAGCAGCTGGCTTGAAGGCAATGTCAGAGCAAGCAAGACCTTTAACTTGTTCTCCTTGCTCACCTCTTAAACTTGAGCTTTGAGTTAACCTTCTGCCCTTTCTTGTTAGAGCAACTGGTACCTTCAATAAGGCATTGGGCAAAGGTGAGCTGGATCTTCTAAACTGTCTCCTCCCATAGCTTAAAGAAAAGATTGAGGTTGGTGTTTCAAAGGTCCTGAGGGCTCTTAGTGTAAAGAACTCTAATCTTCTCAAGCTTGGCATCCCAGGCTCTGAAGAGCTTCTTAGCTAATTTATGAATCATGCTTATTATCTTTATGTTGAGCAGATAATTGAAACTACTATTAGTGGCCCCATTGTCATCCTTAATATTGATGGAGGACTGGCATCTCAACTCTGACATAATTGAGTACTATTAGAAGCACTACTCTGATCTGGGTATATGGTACATTGTCTGGGTATCAGAAGCCTTTATGGCAAAGTTGGAAAAGGAGAGTTTATATGCAAAGTTTAAGCTGACAGACTCCATCTTCACTTCCAACTTAGTAGCTTTGATAAGAGCAGCTGCATCAAATACTACACTTCAGCTAAAGGAGCCCATTAGCTTGAACTTGGCATATAAACTCTCCTTTTCCAACTTTGCCATAAAGGCTTCTGATACCCAGACAATGTACCACACACCCAAATCAGAGTGGTGCTTTTCATAGTCCTCAATTATGTCAAAGTTGAGATGTCAATCATACATCAGCATCATACACTTGGATCTACACCCCAATGTGGAGTTCCATATTTTTAAAATGAAGTTATCAAGCTTGGCAATGCAGCCACACACTATAAATCGGTTGGGGCCAAAGAGCTCAATGCTGCGGTGAACCTAAGGTACCAGGGCAGCATGGGGATGGGGAATTCACCCTGCTTAAGCTGCTGCAGGTTGGAAGCTACGTCCATCAGGTTATAGCTAGAAATATTGGTGGACCACCTGCTTCAATGCTATCATACTCATTCAGCAGAATGATCAGCACCAATAGCACAAAGAACTCAGGCTCTACCTTTATGCTATCATTATCAAGGTAGTTGAGAAGCAGCATATCATCTTTGTAGAACAGCAGTCAAGTAATAAGCTTGAGGCTGGTGTTGATATAACATGTGACACCTGCATCCTTACCACCCCAGATGCAAAAGCCCAACTGGCCAAGGAAGGTGAGCAGGTTTATGTTGTTGGCTCCCACAAAATTTTAGGCAAAGCCTATGATAGATAATAACAAACTCTAATCTATATAATGATTTGCCACTTTCTCAATAATGCTGCCAGTGAATGTGGCCACCTTGACCTCAGCGTCAGGTGGGAGAAAGCAGCCATATACAGCCCTGGCTGGCCAGGCTTAAGGCTGTCAACCACAGAGGGGATGCTATGAATGTTGTCAGCCATAGAGAAACAGAGCAGCTCCTTTTTGATAAAATCAAAGTTATGGATTCACTACTTTAATATATGTAAATACCAGGGCAAAACTGACAAAGCCACTTTTTGTGAGCATCAGCCTTCAAGTTGAAGGTAAGGTCAATGAGCTGACACTCATCATCCTGCATGGGTATAAAGCAGATCACATGGCAGATAAGGTTAGAAAAATATTCAATCCCCTCTCTCCCGTCATATGTGGGCAACCCTTTGTAGTACTTCACATTGTATGCACTAAAGTTGTTTGCTTGGTTGTCTCACCACTGCTCATACTTGGGTATGGTAAAGAACTGAATTACTTTCTGCTGTTGGCTCTTGGGGATAGCTTTAACAATGGGTATGATGAACCCCTGCATGAAGTCATCCACTGTGAGCAGCGAAGGATAAAAATAGTCAAAAAAGTTGATAAACAGGCCCTTAATAAGCAACCCATCATAGTCCTAGTCCATTATGATATTGAGATGCCCACACCACAGCTTGGAGGTGTCCAAGTTGTCCACCTTGCCGTTGAGGCACATGATCTTACAAATATCAATGAGCTCCTTGTTGCCCTTGATTTGAGCTGTGCAAGCGTCCCACACGTTAAGCAGCTTCCCACACAAAGGTAGCACCATAGCAGTCCCACCCCACCTTGGTCAGGCCTGCCATTACCAGGGCATTGGTAGAGTTCCCTTCAATCAGTATCAGAGTACATTTGTGGGATTCTTGGGTGCCAGCCTTGTCGGCATCCTCCAGATTGGAGATTCCCAAGATAAACCCACTCTAGGTGGAGTTTAATACCTTCACCATAGCCATATTATCTTTGGCTTGTGAAAGGGCAGCAAGCATATTGATAATCCCCAACTTAAGCACCCCTGCCTGGAACTTTTCAGTAAGCTCGCAGTGTGAACCAAAGCCAGTGGGCTTCAAAGTCATGTTCTCCTTAATTTGTGAGTCAAATGAGAGGTTGTCAATCAGGAAGTTAAAGATCCATATGTTGCTCTTGATGGCCCCTGGCAATATCTTACTCTTGAGCTTCTTCTTATCCAATGCCTCTTAGATTAGCTTTACAATTGCATCCACCACATAGTTGACATAGGCACTGCCCTTAGAGGTTGAGATGCTGTTGATGAAGCTGACCTGCTGCAGTTGCCCCAAGCTTGAGGGAATGAAGCTAACGTCCCAGCGCTCACTGACCCGTTCAAATACAAGCCACTTGGTGAGGTCCTCCCCGTTGGGGCCAGGTGCACTCTTAAGTTACATATGGATGTAGTCCTTGAAGTTGTTTAACTTGAGCTTGCTATCATTCAAGAGCATGCTGATCCCCTTCACCATGGCGCAAATGTCATAAACTTGCTGCTTAAGGAGCCCCACAAAATCAGCATTGAGGTAATTCATCTGGAACCTGCTTAGATTGGGTCAGAAGGTGATCCTCATGAACTCTTCCCCCTTCTCAAGCTTGGTGATCTTGGGGGGTCTGATCACGCTCATGTTCTTGGTAAACCTTTGGTAGTACTTCTTGCCTGACTCTTTGCTTGCCATCCATACAATGAACTCAGTGCTGAAGATGTTGCACAGCTTGACCCCATATCCATTATGCCCACCAACCACCTTTTCTCGCTGTTGTCATAGTTGGACAAGATGAGATTGTGCTCAAAGATGAGCTCAGGGATGTAGACTTTCTCCTCCTTGTGGATCTCCACCAGAATTCTGCTACTGTTGTACACTGAGATCAGATTTTGCTCTGGATTGATGGTAACCTTGATTTTGGTCATAGCGGGCTCCCAAATCTACAATAAAAGTTTAATATGATGATTGGTAGCCCCGTTTGAACTTGCTACAGTAACAACTTTAAGGCCTTTGATAAAAAAAATATACTCATCTTGTTATCAGCGGCATTCACCAATACCTCATCAAAGATTTTGAAGAAGCTGGGGATGAATTGGATGTCCTTTTTGATAAGGAAGTCAGTGGTGTCATCATAGATCTATTGTCATTGGGAGTTCATCTCAGTTGAGCCAATATAGGTATCTGGCCTCAGAAGGATGTGTTCCATCTGCATCTTTTTTTGGTAGAACTCCTCGACGGTCTTCTTTTTCCCACCTTACGTGGGTTGTCATTAAGGATTGGGGCCAAGGTGGGTGCACCCCTTCAGGCACCATTGGAGTTTCAGAATCTGCATCCGACTCAACCTTGTTGGTAATTACAGAATCAGTTCTGGGAACAGCAGCCTTTCTCAGCTTGGAAGGAGCCTTAGAGTTGGCTGCTTTCTTTGGGATTGCCTAGGTGATAGCCTAGAATAAAAATTAAATAAGACCTAAATTGAATAATTGAAAAACCTTCTGCTTTTTGGACTGAGGGATATAATCACATGCACTGTCCGAGTCAACAGAAGCGAAGCTTGCCTCAGTATTACTCATTTGTCATGTTTTTTTCATTATATTTATAATTTATGTGAAGCTAGAAAGGTTATATTTAGAATGATAGTTAAAAAATATTTTAAAGATTAAACTTTAAAAAGCAGCTAAAAATACTCTAAAGGTTAAACTTAAACAACAATTAAAAATTTTCTAGAGGCTATACCTTAAGTAACATTTGAAGGCTGAAGCTAGGATCGGGCATGTAAAGTTTAAAATTGAGGGATCCAAGGTTTAAAAACTTTTTATCCCCTTCAAACAAATTAGTTTATCCAATGGTTAGGTCAAACGTCATGATCTTTCCCCAATAGATTGGTTTGGTTTGCTCAATCAACCTTGAGCCCACAACTTGCTTCAACTCGGTTGAAGCATATTTTACTCAGGTTTTTGCTTCCTAAATATTGATTGGTCAGTAGCTTACCTCTAATAAATTTAATAATGATTGGTCAGTAACCCAATCATAATTTTTTAAATTGAGTATCCTATCTAGATAGCCTAAAGGATATTTTTTTTAGCACTAGATGGTCAGCCTAAAGGATATTACTCTTCAAAATCATCTTTTGAGCTCAGTATAAATTTATATAACCCTATTGTTAGAAGCCCCTCGCAGATTGTTTGCAAATTTCAATATCTCTTATGTATAAGCATATGGGTTGATAGATTTATTGTAATTTTTACCCAAGATTATTTATAAAATACTGGCCTATTTACCCTTGCTTTGCTACAGTATCTATAAAATTTCAGATTTTTAATTTACTAATTTAAATTTTCTATTTTAGATAAACAAAACCACTCAGCCAAATCAAATTACTCAATCGAAGCAACCAAAACCACCAACCACTCAGCTAAAATTAACTGAACTTATCAAATCAACCAATTACTAATCACCCCCAAAGCTAAATTGTATCCTGTCGATTCGACCAAAAACCATCGACCCACTCGGCCAAGGAAAATAAAATATCAAATCAATCAAATTCTAAATTATTTTAGTTTTTATATTGGTAGATAGCTAGCAATAAGTTCGAAAACTATTAAACCTATTGAATATTCTTATCTCCAACCACTTAGCCTAAATTAATTAAGCCTGCCAAATTAACTAAACCATCAATCACCTACTAAAACTGTTGGGTCTATCGAATCAAAAAACGAACCACTACTTAGCAAAAATCAATTATTTTAAATTTTAAATTTTATTCGAGGTGGGCCGACCTGGGGACGGTACCGCACCGATTAGGGAAGTGAAGAAAATGGGAAAGGAGGATAAAACCCGGAAAACCTCCATGCGCGGCGTATGATAGGCCAGGAACTCCATGGACCGCCTTTGCTATTCGCTATCTCGGTTCGGGGCATTGGCGGGCAAAACCAACACAGTCAAAATCGTCCCCTACCCAAAGTCCATTACCGGGATCGAACTCGGGAGGCAGTGGTAGAGCAAAAATCAATTAATGAACTTACAAAACAGCCAAAAACTACCAACTTAATATCGAAGCTTATGAACTATTGATTTAAATGAATATGAAAATGCTCAGCCAAATTGCTGAATAATTATCATTAGAAACATACGTTTTGGAACTTATATAGAACTGTTATTAAAATTTAAGTGTGATTGTATTAAATAAAAGTATATTACTATTCCCAAATTTTATAAAGTATTGTGCAAAGTTTGGTGATTTTTGGTTATTTGCTAATGAGATAATGCACCTTATATAAACGAAAAAATAATGACTTTTGTAAAGGAAAGTTTAGGAATCTTCTTGTTGATACCTAGTTTAACACGATTAGTTTGTGGGTTTAAAGTTTACCAGATGATCCTAATCGATTCTTTTTTATATTAGTAGATGGCTATTAATAAAATTTAAGAATCAAATTATATTGAATCAATTTAAAATTACCAACCATTCAGCCAAAAACAATTAAACCTAGCAAATTATCTAAAACATCAACTATCTACCTGAAACTATTGGCTATCAAATCACCTAAATCCACCAACCACCACCCAGCTAAAACCAATTGATGAACCTTTAAAACAATCAAAAACCAAAAACCACTTATCACTTACCAAAACCAATTAACTTATCAAACTAACCAATCACTAACTGCTTATTAAAACCATTAAGCTTATTAATCAACCCCAAAACCACCAACTGCTCACCAAATCCGTTTAAAATCGAATCAACCGAATATCTAACTGCTCAGCTGTAACGTTATACTGATTTCCATTAAAAATATATAAGATTTTCACTTGACACATAAAAAACTTTTTATTTTTACTATAGAAAACAAAAAATCCTTTATTATTGCGCATCTACAGTATCTAGTAAATATCTATGCAAAGTTTCATCTTTCTAGGCCTTGTCATTGTTGAGTTACAGTGATGAGTGAGTGAGTAAGTGAGCTTTTGTATTTATATATATATATATATATGTTTTCTCTATTGCTGCTTTCCCAATCCATCTGAGGCCTGATTTAACTCTTGATCAAAAAGTTGCTGCAGAAATGCTAAATAAGGGATACTTTGATAAATTTTCTCTGAGTTTTATGACTATTAACACATGATAGGGGTCCAACACCAGGTTGACACAAGGGATTCCCTCTCTCCATTCTTTTCCTTACAAGAATCAAAAATGAAAGTGAAACAGGTCACCATTGAACTAATCTAATTACTTGAATATGGTTGTTACAACCCTTTCATAGTCTGTTGTCTTCTTCATTGTTAGTGATTGATAAGAAGGATGCAGTCACCAGATAGTTATGTACTACCATCATCTAAATATATTATGTGAAAGGATAATTACCCCTTACATAGGATAGATAAATTTCTACAATCATTAGCTAGATCCCAATGCTTCTTTGCTATAAATTTAATAGGTGGATAGTGGCAATTATTTGTCAGAGGAGGATAGGCCAAATGTGCTCTCATATCCAATGAGAAATTATTTGAGCCCACTTGGATGCCACAGGGGCTATTCACACCCCTGCCACCTTACAGCAAGTTTTGGATCAATTATTATGTAACCTTAAAATAAATTGCATACTAGTTTACTTGGATAGTGTAAATATTTTTATTCACATTCACTGAGCACCTTGACTACATTTGACAAGTTTTATAACATTTAATCAAAGCTTTTATGAATCAAAACCTTCAAAATGTTCCTTTTTTCAACATAAATTGGATTTTTAAGGTAATAATGTGACTTTCTAAGGTAAACTTCCAGTTTTAGATAAAGTTTCTGCAATTTAACAAATGCCTACTCCAGCTAACTTACATGATATTCAAGTATTTTTGTGAATGGTTGAATATTATTGACAATAATTTCTTATTTTGCTGAAATGGATGAGCCCTTGATTAAGCTTTTAAAAAAATGTAGCCTTTTTGTGGTGTTAGGCAACAGTAATCCTTTTATTCCTTATTTCTCAACAACTACTCCAATCCTTATTCATCCCAACTATTTCAACCCTTTGTTCTTGTTACTGATGCAAGTGACTCTGAAGCCAGTGCCATACTTGCACAACTTGATTCTAATCAGGTTGATCAGGCAGTCACCTATTATTTTTTTTAGTACTAGATGGTCCCGCAGTCACCTATTATAGTTGTTGAATCTTGGCAATTCTGTATGTATCCGTTGAAAGGTTTTTCATACAGGGTTTTGGCCATTGAACGATTGGAATGGATGATATGACAATCACCTGTTTCTTGATACACTTGTAAACTATTAATATATATAGTAAAATGGGAGCAATTTCCCTAAAACACTTCTTCATTTTTAATATAATAAATCAGCGGATCTTCCTCTAGTCTGCTCTCTCTTTCTTCCTATCTTCCTTCTTTTCTACTCTTAAAAAACCTCTCCTTCCAGTCCCCTTGTTTTGCTGATATCCCAGCGACCTCAGTCAGTACCAACCCTTTTGCTTAGTTTATTCATTTCGCCATATTCTCATTGGTTTCAGCTTATTGTTAAAAAACTTCTTTATCACCCTGATTTGAGGTGATCCAATTAATCTCTTGTCAAATGTCAACATCACCTTATTGCCCTATTTTGAAGGCAATCCAATATGACCCATTATAACCCATCATCACCTCATTCTAAGGTGATCAATTACTTATAGCTCTAAAACAACCTCAGCAAAAACTGTCCATTGAACCTTCATCAAAATTCCTTCAATGATTCACTTGGTTATAATGGTGGCTTGTCATCCAATTATATAGATTCACAACATTACCCCCCCTTTGACTGGACAATAAGCTGTATGTCTCTTTTTTCTTTAATGCCATGCAAACCATCATGTGCCAACAGCTGCAAGTCCATGAGTTCACTTTTTTCTATCATCTGTGGCTTGGTGCAAAGTCACATGACCCAGGCCACATCCCCTTCCCCAGTTTCCTTTTCCCCCAGCTGATGAAGATGAGGCTGACGTGGACCTCACAACTGTGCTAACTCAGGAAGAGATTCTTTCCAAATTCATCATCCATTTGGCTTCCTGGAGCATCCCCTTTGGGGATATAGTGACTGTCATGTGAACATGACATACTAGTGGGGACTAACCCCAAAGATAAGGCTGGGCGCCTGGAGGCCCAAAAGGTGAAGTTACAGGGCCTCCCAGACCTGAAGCACACCCTAAACCAGCGCTGGGTAAAGGCAAAATATGTCCAGGTTGGTCCTAGTGGGGTGCTGAGTGCCCAGCCCTTGACGTTGATCCAGGCATTAAAATGAATGATTTACTTAATGAATGAGGACGGTTCAATTCAGTTAGTTGAGGAGCGGGGTTTTGAAACCTGTTCAATTTTCAAAATAATGCGCTCAGGTCAAATCCAACTTCAATTGATCACTTGAGCAAAGTCAGTTTCAGCCTATTCCATCAACTCTGATGGCAGTATTGCCCTATTGGTGAGTTGGTGTTTGGGCCCACTGCAGCATTAACCATATTTCCCTGGTCAAGTTTAAATGCGTTTTTCCAACCAACTGTCCTTGTTGGTTGACTCCCAAATAAACCTATACCCCATTTTTAAGTTATTTTATTTTATGATATTCTGAATGCTCCTGTGCATGAACCTCTTTGAGGAGGTCTCACATTCTGTTACACTTGCCATTGCAAGTACCATGCTGCTCTCCTCTCATGCACCATTTGTCCACCCAGGATCCCTCCAATCTGGGCCGCCTAACCCCATCCCATATGTGCACCGCATCACCCTTATATGGGTTTTTATTATAAACTTCACAATTTTATGCCTAAGCGGTTATTGCTCCATCACCCTCTTTTGGGTTAATCACTCTGGCACTAACAGCTAGTTCCCTGGCGCTGGCCTGGTGCACCGCGCACTGCCATGCTGGGAACAGGATAGTTATAGACACTCTTCTTACAGTGGCCCAGCTACGCTGGGGAGGGGAGAAGACCCAAGGGCCTTTGTATAATAAAGCAGACCAGCTCCTGGTGAGTGGCTTTAGTCACCTAGTGCTTCCATCTCCTGTCAAGACCCATCCCATGGCTCTGTCCATTCAGCGGATGCTGTGCTTTTTGCAGTGGGTGATAGCCTGCTGGTTGGGGTCCTTTCCCCGCACTCCTACCCACTTCTGGTCCCTGGGGCAAACTTTCATAACAACTGGTCAGCTCGACTTCACTCTGGGGTCACTGCAGCACTCACTGCCCTCAGCGCCAATGATCCATTGCAGTACCTTCCCATCATGGCACTCTTAGGTAACTTAATTTTGCATCCTGAAACCACTTTAGGTTTAGGAATAGAGCAGCACCAGACAGTCCTCAAGTGGGTCCAGTGAGCAGCATTCACTGCAACCGCTCCTTTTCCAATAGCATATCTGAGCATGGAGGACTTCCTTGTAGATTGCCTGGCACTGAGTGCAACCTTTTCCCCTCGAGCTAGCACTCACCTGCTTACTTTCCAGCCATTATGACTCCACCCCCTCTGTTGTCATACTTGTTGATTTCCTGGGATCATCAATGCATGTGGTTGCAAGCTTTGCTCCTTGTGGGGCAAGAATGGTTTGACTCAATCAACCAGATGAGCTCTCACCACCTTACCTGTTACCCTGGAACCCCAGTCCATCTTCCTCTTCTAGTCCAGTCAAACCAGCCTCCCCTCTTCAGACTAGTGCAGTGCCCCCAGAGCGGACATTGGTTTCCTCACTCTCACCTTGTCAGCCTTTGCCTCCACCCTCAACCCCAGATGATCCTATAGGAACTATGGCACACTCAAAGCAGCGGAAAAAGAAACAAAGGTCCCATCAATCAAAACAAAAGGAACACCACAAGAAGCCAAAAAAGACAGGAAGGCAAAGACAGAAAAGTGAAGGTCCTCAAGTAATAACCCCATTAAAAGTAATAAAACTCATACATGGTATTTCTACAAACAAGTTTCTTGTTAGCAGTTACACATATATCTATTTTTTATTTTATTTTTATTTTTATTTTTTTTATGTATTTATTTTTATTTTATTATTTATTTATTATTATTTTTCTTTTTTATAGGGGCAAATATTACTGTTTATATGCCTGAAAGAATTTTGCATGCACCCAATTTATAATCTGACCACTTGCAGGATCCTTGATAGTATAAGCATCAACTCCCATTTTTTCTATTATCTCAAACAGCTCAATCCAAATATTCATGAGCTTGTGCTTCCACCCAAACCCATGCTGATTGTGGAATAGCACCATTTCTCTGGCTTTGAACTGTGCTAGGCCACTTCACCATACCTGATCAGCAGCCAAGTTTTTGATTTTCTTGGCTAAGCTGAATGAGTACGCTTCAGTTTGCAACTTAGTCAGCATATTTGTAAGGGTGGTTAAATATTGTTGCAGATCCATTCTGCCGGTGTCCTCTACACAGGCATATAGCAGCGCAGGCAGAGCGGGGTGCCGTCCATAAAGCAATTGGAAGGGGCTTTTTCCTGTGACTGAATGGTAACATATATTGTAGATGAACACCACAGTAGAAAGAATGGTACTCCAATCAGAAGGTCTATCTGTAACCAACTTCCATAATATTCAACAGAGTCCCATTAACCCATTCAGCCATTCCGTTGGACTCAGGGTGATATGGGGTTGTTGGGACCCCGTGGATGGCCATCAATTTGTTGAGCTTAGGTAAAATGTAAGAGGTGAAGTTGGTTCCATTTTTGGTAAAAATAGATTGTGGGCAGCTGTGATGCTGTATGATGAATTCCATTATGAACTTAGCCACAGTAATTGTCCCCAGATCCCAAATGGCTTGCGCCTCAACCTATCTGGTCAAGTAATCATTTGCCACCAGGATATACTTAGACTGGTTAGCTCCAGTTGGCAGAGGTCCCAAAACATCGATAGAGACTGTATGCCAAGAAAAGTGAGGTTTTACTAACTGGTATAAAGTCTTCTGATGGATTGGCTTCTCCACCTGGCACTGGTGGCAGCAAAGCAGGGTCTCAAGCACATCAAATTGCATGCTTTCCCAATAATACCGCAGCCCCTAACAATTCAAGAGCTTTTCAGACTCCACCATGGCCAAATTCTTAGTGTGCACTCATAATAATATTTGGGCAGGTGGAAGGTCTTGGGATATTTATGGTAATATCCCCTATACACTTATACAATTTCCCATTCCTTAAAAACGTATTGGTCCTGAGTCCATCTAGTAACTTGATAACTTGAGGCGGTTCATCATCATACTTCCCGCTAAGCATTTTGCCAAACATTATGTCACTTAAATCCGCCATAACTGCAATTGTTGGCAATCTTGATAAGCAATTGGCGTTTTGGTGTTTTGCTCCTAGTCATTGAAGAATTTCATACTTATAAGCTTGCAGCTTAAGAGCTCATTAGGCCAGTCGCCCCTCAGACTCTCTCAAATTCTGCAACCAGAACAACAATGCATGATCCATTATAACCTTAAACTTTACTCTGTGCAAGTAGACCCAAATCTGTTTATATGCATAGATCACCGCTAAGCACTCTCACTCAGTTACAGTGTAATTCCGTTCATGACAATCCAAGGTATGACTACAGTATGTTATGGGGTGCTCCTCTCCCTCATCATCCTTCTGAGACAGGACTTCCCCAACAGCAGAAAGTGATGCATCCGTTTGCACTATAAATTTATTATCAAAATTAGGGTAGCACAACACAGGCGCACTAATTAGCACCATTCAAAGTGTATCAAAGGCACATTGGTGCCATTCTGTACATTCAAACTTGGCATCTTTCTTTAGTGGCTCAAACAGTGGACTTTAATGCAACTGAAATTATGTATGAATTGTCAATAATAATTACCATTCCCAAGACACCTGAATGTCCCGCTTATTAACTGGCTTAGTCATCTTCTGGATAGCCTCTACCTTGTCTGATTGAGGTCTTAGCCCAGTCACATCCACCAAAAACTCAAGGTACTCAAGCTGATCCTTGAAGAAGTGGTATTTCCGAGGCTTGATTTTAATATTGGCCTCAGCCAGTCAGTGAAATACTTCTTCTAAATGGGCAAGATGCTCATTGAACGTGTGAGAGAAGACATTAATATTGTTGAGATATACAAGAACGCCTGACAGCTTCAGATCATCCAGTATGGTGTCAATTACTTGTTGAAGCATAGCCAGGGCATTACATAGTCCTTGCAGCATACAAGTTAATGAAAAAGCCCTTTTGATGTGATTATAGTGCATTTTTCTTGTTCTTCCAAGGCAACTCAATTTGCCAATAACCAGATATCAAATCCATTTCTGAGAAGTAGCAGGCTCTACCTAACCAATCCAGCGCATCATCAATTCATGGTAGAGGGTATGAATCTTTTTTGGTGATACTATTGAGCTTCTGGTAGTCAATCACTATGTGGTTAGTGCCATTCTTCTTTTTAACAATTAGGAAAGGTGAAGCCCATGGACTCTTAGATGGTTCAAGCATTCCCTGCTCTAGCAGCTTTGCAATCTCCTCAGTGACAACTTCTTCAGCTGCCCTTTATTGACGGATTGGTTAAGACCTGATGGGGGATGATCCCCAGTGTCCAGTTGATGAACAACCCCCCAAGCGCACCATAAATAATGATTGTTGACAGCAAAAATCTCTTTCTATTTTTGAAATATTGCTTCCACCCGCCCCTTATGGTCTTCTGATAATCCCATCAAATTCTCCCGTAGTACAACCACTATTGCACCAAGATGTGGTTCAGTTGGCAGACCAAATTTAACCAGAGAACTGAACTCATTAACCTAGTTTATCTCCTCAACTGGGTTCAGATGTAAATATGCTATAATCTGATGTCAGTAGATTTAAATTGGTTTATTCTGAAAATTTGCTATCAATAACTGGATTTCCTCATGGCCCAGAAGTATGATGCCTGGAGCTATGTGGGGCTCAAGACGTGATTGCTGATAAGGCCCAATGATCTTTCCATAGAGCTTAGCTGGCACTTCCACCTCTAACTTTAAGTATTGGGGAGTGTCCTTTGGCTCTCAATTGAGCTATCTTTCCATTCCTGAATAAGAAAACACCAAAGAGGATGGCGGTACCCCTCATCTCCCAGGGCAATCTCACCCACATAGCTGATGAGCAATGGGTGACAGCCCATCTGCTTTGGATCCCACCCTCAATTCCCTCACTCACCTTGGCAGAACTTTTGTGGGGAATTAGTGAAATATGTGCTGAGATCATCAAACTGAAATCGGTCAGACCTAATTTAGGCGGCAATCAGGTTGATGGCCGAAATTTGAATGGCTTTAAAAGTATGAAGAATGAGATATTGGCCAGATCGCCTGATGGTTCCAATTTGACCCCTAAATCAGTAGAACAAATATCAGGCACCATCGATGAGAGTTCAAAATCCTCTGATAGTAATTCAGGCATTGCGCCCAATGGGATACTATTGACCAAACGGATGTTTAATTGACTGAGCACGGGCAGGTTGGCCATCCCAAACCCATTTCCAACCAAATGGTCCCATCCCTATATGGGATAGCCTTGGGGGATTCCCATCACTCGTCAGGCCAAACGCCATCATACTAACCATTGGAAATGTAATTGACCCCTGGTCCAGATATTTGAGGTCAAACTGACAGAGACTCAGCCCACTGCCAAATTTTGCAATGTCAATTCCCAAAGAATAAACCCCCCACTATCAACCAATTTGCCGGTTAGGCCAAATTTGTGGATCCTGACCACGCCTTATCACTACCCAATTGACCACTATTTAATCAGTTGCAAGGCACTTAGAAGATTGTTGGTCGATTTTCTTACTTTATTTCCCAAATAAAAATTTTATTAAAACCCCAAACTTTTACCTCCCTCCTTTCTACCACATTCCATATGGCATTTCCCTGGTGGTCTGCCGCTTCACACTCTGGGTGGGCCTTACCAATTCTCTTGGTTACCATGGTTCCCTCCATTGTCAATCAGGCTCAACAAGTCCGAAATTTTTGGCTCTACAACCCTGTTCTCAGGACCTTCCAGAAGCAATATACAGGGTTTTTATGGCCCTATGTCCGCCAACTACAAAAGAAAATTCGCCTCTCTACCACCCCTGACAAAATGGTTCTAACAACCAAGAATCTCGCAGAAACTATCCCAGTAGTTACCACCCCTGTTACTAGAACCCCTGGGTCTGAAGTCTATTTAGTGTGGTTTGCCGTCAGGATATTCCTAAGCCTGACATTCCGCCACCATTTTGTGGTATCCTATTTCCCAGCTCCATATCAAGTCATATGGTTGGCAATGCCTCTGGCATTCTGGATTGCTTTCTTGATGCACACGCATCCCAACTGGCAGGCTGGTCTAAACTTCTTCTGCCGTTTCCATGACACTAACTCAGTGTCTACTATTATTTGATGTCCAGAGGGAATGGATATAGCTCCAGCTTCTCTAAGCAGTAGCCCTTGGTATTCATATATCTGATGGGGGAGGGCCTGAGTTCTCCCTTTTAATTGATTATAGTACACTGGAATCACCCCATTGCAATAGGTAAGGTTGATCCATCCCATATGCCCTGAGCCCTTCAGCACTCTGCTGGAGGTAAAATAAATTGGGATCCGCTGTCCCAAAATGGCTAGGGTCTCTTCCATCATGTCAACAACAGCCTTATAGTGTCACATAAAAGCAGTCCTAATCAACAGATTGTGTTTGCTATTTGGTAATACCACCACTGGAGCCACCACAACAATGGATCTGAACCACAAGGGAAGTGAGCTATACGCTACCTCAGAGACTGTGGTTTTGGCTCCAGAAGTCCCACACACAATCTGGTGGTCTATGTCAGTTTTTAAGGACAACTTCACCACCAATTTATTGGAGACATTATTAACAGGAGTGCGTGTATCAATTATAGCATGTACCCAAGTTTTAGCTACCACAATGTCACAGTAAGTGCATTCTGAGTAAGATAGACGCCAGCTATTTACTACATGTATGTTCAGTGATTCATGTTTTCCCAGGAAACTCATAATACCTGCACCAATTTTAGGGTATTGTTACAATAGCATCCACTAGAAGGGTGACTTCTACTCCTCTCAGGGACAAAGCAACTGCAAATGGTTCTAACTGGTCTGACAGACTTTGGCCAAACATTTGACAAGCATAAAGCTTCAGTTGCTTCAAAGATTCTTTGTCCGCCATTTCTTCAACTTGTGCTTAAGTCAGCACATTTACTCCCCCAACTGACTGTTGGTAGAGGAATGTATCATCATACTGAGAGGCTTTTGCTACAATTAACACAGTAGATTCAGGTGGGACGTTTGAATTTAAGATAGTGGAAGTAGAAAGTCCCTTCTCTACTATACTCTGACTTTTCCCTGATAGCCTTGATCCCATTGTATGGGAGGAATCCGTCAATTGGGGTACCATTGTCCCATGTGCCCAGTGCAACTGCAATTAAAACAACTTACTCATAGAGCTTACAGCTGTGCTTAATATAAGTTGGTCCACTTGGTAGGTGATTATGAAAAAAATTGACATAACCAGACCCCCATCTGTAGAATGACTGCTGATCAGCATAGTTAGGGCTAAAATGGTAGTTGGTCAGATGATGATTGGTAGTTAAGGAATGACCATTGGATGACCAGTTAAAAACCCCTACATGATTAGGGTAGACAACAGCGACAGTGCGGATTTGTTTGGTATTGGGTGGAGGGAAAGTTACAGCTAAGCACGTACAAACTGAACAAGATTAAGAAGAGGTACATCATTCTCCAACAATGGGGCCATGACATTGTAAAGTTCAGGGTACAGCTTCACTGCTGAGGCCATTACAATACACACATCAACCTTAGATAAAATCTCTTCCCCAATCAGCATGTGTGCTTCTGTCATAGATTGCTCAGCAAATGCGGTGAGGGTCTCATTTTGCTGAAACCTGATAGTCAAGAACTCAGCTTTTTGCTGCAACATTTTTGTGGTTCCACCAAACAACCACAGCACCATCTCCTTAACTTCATGATATGTAATGGAACTAACTGAGAGGTAACAGATGGCTTGATAAGCACTCCTGACATCTAAGGAGGAGAGCAATAGTTTCTCTCTCTGTCAATCTGAAGTTCCTTCAGTTGCAAACTCAAATTGATGAAAGAAGCCATGAATATTTCCTTTGCAATTAAAAGGCAGCAACTTATCACTGTATACCTTCTGAAGCAACTCATCTTGCCTTTTGAGCACAGTATCTAGCACAAGTCTCAGCTCCTCATACACAACGGGCCCAGCATGTTGTGCAGATTCCTTATCAAAACAGCCTGGATGCGACATAGCTGTCAGCTGAGTTTTCATTATATTGTTATTGTTCAATGGGCCCCCTGTAGTGAGCACCACTGTTAAATCTCAGCAATTCCGTATGTATCCATTGAAGGGTTTTTTGCACAGGATTTCAGCCATTAAACAATTAAAACGGACAATATGACAATCACCTGTTCCTTGATACACTTGTAAACTGTTAATATATATAGTAAAATGGGAGCAATTTCCCTCAAACACTTCTTTATTTTTAATATAATAAATTGGCGAATCTTTCTCTGGTTCACTCCCTCTTTATTCCTATCTTTCTTCTTTTCTACTCCTAAAAAACCTCTCCTTCCAGTCCCCTTGTTTCACTGATATCCCAGCGACCTCAGTCAGTACTGACCCTTTCACTTAGTTTATTCATTTTGCTGTATTCTCATTGGTCTCAGCTTGTTGTTCTTCAATTCTTTATCGCCTTGATTTGATATGAACCAATTAATCTCTTGTCAAATGTCAACATCACCTTATAGCTCTATTTTGAAGGTAATGCAATATGACCCGTTATAACCCATTATTGCCTCATACTAAGGTGATTAATTACTTATAGCTCTGAAACTTCCTTGGAGGATTCTGTCCATTGAACCTTTGACAGAATTCCTCCAATGATTCACTTGTTCATAATAGTGGCTTGTCATCCAGTCATATAGATTTGCAACAATAGTAAAACTTTATCTAGGGCTAAATTACTCTATAACTGAAAAGATTGCCTTGCTGTAAATCTAGCTATTGAGCATTGCTGCCACTTCCTATATATGGTAATCTTGTTACTGTTGTTACCAACCATTCCTCTTTATGCTGGCTCTGCCAAATGAAGGACCCTGAGGAAAGACTGGTTCATTGGGCCTTACATCTTTTTTTTAGTACTAGATGGTCCCAACCCAAGGGAGGATTCATCGATGTGGGCCTTACATCTTTAAAATTATTAATTTCTATTGTTCATCAAGAAGGAGCAATTCAACAAGATAATTATGAGTTGTCCCATCTACCTGTCTTACATATCTCTATTATTGAAGAAAATTAGCGCTATAAACCTATTAAAATCTCATCTTTGGGCGCAGAACTACAGCCTAACCAAAACTGACTTCAAAGAATGACTAAAAACATCAAGGTTAATAATGATACCCTGATAAAAAGTAGGTACTACAAATTTGTTTTATATTTAAATATCCATATGCTCCAAAGTGACAATGTAGTCTCACCTCAATCTTGTACATGTAGCTGTTAAGAAAATTCTTAACTGTTAAAATCTAAGTGTCATTGGTAGAACATGGCTAAGAATAGTACATGATGTATTTTTAACCTGTCTTGTTTGTCAAACTTAAGATGGATCAACCCCATGATAACGTTTTGAACCTACACAGCCAGGCTCTTTTTTGTAACTGTTATCTTTAGTATTGTCAAGCCATTTCCAGAAGCTTTATATGAGGTTCAATATGCTTCTATGTCCATTGACTACTTTTTTAAGTTTGTTGGGGATGTTTTAATGCTTAAAGATAGCGAAATGGCTATTGCCTTATTTCTATACTAACTCGTTTTTACTTGATGTGGTTGCTCTAGAGTACTACTCCCCAATAAAGAGACCAACTATAATTTCAAATATTTTAATAATTAACTTCTATTATGTGTTTGGACAGCTTTTCACCATTACTTAACACCCATCCACAAATGGAACTGTAAATAGAGCCAATGGCACTCTAATTTTTATCTTAAGCAAACTAGAAGTGTCTTAATATTGGAATGACTACCTACCCTGCGCACTGCTTAACTTTTGTGTAAGTTATCATAAGTCCATCTAAATGTCTTCTTTTAAAGCTTTATATAGTAAAGACCCCCTTCTGCCTTTTCAAAAATAACTTAATTATTGTATTGGCTACTCTTAATAATGTGGAGCTTACTTTGAGAAGCTTGACCAATGGAATCATAACTTCAAGCCATTCCTGTCAATTTAATTTAATTCACCAATTACAAGGAGGGTCATCAAACTGTTAGGAGAGTGTCTATAACTCTCCTGTTCCCAGCGTGGTATTACACAGTGCAAAAGGACAATGCCTGGGAACTAGCCATTAGTTTAAAAGTTACTAGAGCCCAACAGAGGGTGCAGAAGCAATAGTAACTTAAGAAAAGAAGTGCAATTCTTTATAATAAATAACCCACCAAAAGTGATGCGGTGCACAAGGGAGAAGGGGTAAACGTTCCAGGTTAGAGGGAACCTGGGCAAACCAACGGTGCACTAGGTGATAATTTAATTGTATTTAAAATGGAATGGTTAACATAGCTTGAGACCTCCTCAAAGAGGCCCACACACAGGATTGTTAGAGATAACATAAGTAAGAACAGGAAAACGGAAAAGGTTTATTTTGAGAAGTCGACCAACAAGGAATATTGGTCACAAAAATCAAATATAAACCTTGTTGGGGTAATTCAGGGTCTGCCAAAGTGGTCACAAGCACAGATCCACTGATAGGCAAACACTTCCATACAAAAATGGTAGAATACACTGAAACTGACTTCACTTAAATAATTGATTGAAGTTGTATTAGACCCAAACGCGTAATTTTATAGATGGAATGGGTTTTGAAACCCCATTCCTCAACTAACTGAATTGAGCCATCTGCATTAATTAAGTAAACCGTCCATTTTAACGCATGGGCTGACACAAGGGGCTGGGTGTTAGGCACCTCACTAGTACCAACCTGGGCATATTTGACTTGTACCCAGCGTTGGTCTACTGTGTGCCTGAGGTCAGGGAGGGCCTGAAGCTTCACATTCTGGGCCTCCTGTCACCCAGCCTTATCCTTGGGGTTGGTACCCACTATCATATCATTTAACCATGACACAAACTAATGCCAAACAACATGTCTACTAGAGTATTCTCTGTGTTATTTAGTTTTATTTCATACTACAACCCTGAGGGCTGACATCACAAATTGGGAACTAAATTGTTCTGGTCCTATCAGTAATTTATTGGCGTGGTTAGAATATCAGCTTGCCTCCACTATAGCTGTTATTTTAGTAAGTTGGGTACAAAGCTTTTTCTCATAACTTATGTACCCTGCAGCAAGATCTTAAGAGAGTTATTGTTGGAAGTCAACCTTTTAAACCTCTTCATCATCTATCTTGATCCCTATTGTCACACTTTGCCACTTGCGCTTGCAGGTGCTAACGCTGGGGAGCATGACATAGTGGCGACTTTCAGAGGCTATAGTCAGCTGAGATGGCAGGTGCTTTAATAGGCACAGAGATGACCAAGTCTTTGTTCATTAAAATAAACAAAATCAGATAATTTATAATAATAAAAGAAAGTGTTTGTGTGTATGTGATGCCCAGACAAAACTACAACATGTAGAGCTTTGAAATTTTGGATATAGGTGGATGGAGGGGGTCCGTGTGCACCTTGAAGCCAGAACTTTAATTGTTATAATAATAAAAAGTTATATATATAAGAGGTGAGAATTTTTATATGTTTTTAATATTAATTGGTATATTGTTATGGGGTGAGAAGTTTGATATTTGGTTGATTCAATAGTTTTTAATGGTTTTTCCAAGTGGTTGGTAGTTTTGGGTTGATTAGCAAGATTAATGGTTTTAGTAAGCAGTTAGTGATTGGTTGATTTGATAAATTATTTTGGTTTTAATAACTGTTTGTGGTTTTGGTAATTTTGATAAGTTTTTTGGTTTAGAAAGCGGTTAATGAATGGTTGATTTGGTATATTCAAAGGGTTTAGTTATTGTAAGTGGTTAGTGGTTTTTTTATTTCAAATTTTGATAAGTTTATCTCTCTCTGATTGGCATAACTTTCCAAGCAAATTAATTGAGGTAAATTAAAAGCAAACACTTAATCGCACACCAAAGTCTTTCTCTGATGTCATCAGATCCACCACTGACTGTCCCAGCATGAGGCAGCAAAGAAACTCCCCCTCCGTTTTCCATCTGACAGGAAAACGCGCTCAGACTGGCTCGCCAAGTCATTCCAAACCCTTGGGACAAATCATACCTCCCAAGGATCTTGATGCCCATCTCACCCAAACCCAAGCGGTTCCCCGCTTCCCCCTGGTGCTCCCCTGGAGCAACATGCATTTTGGCCTTAGGGTCAAATATGGGAAAATATTCCCCTAAAATGACCAAGCCATTATCAAAATGGCTCAGGTGGTGATGACATCAGCCTGTTTTATTGACTTCCGCCCCTATAAGGGGTAATTTGATCTTGGATTCCCCTGTGAAGCTGATGCAGCCACTGTGGCAGCAGTGCTGTTAATTTTTAACAATAATTCCATCCCAACAACTTGGACCCAGCTCCCAACAGACACCACCTTGGTGGTTCAGTTTGCTAGTTTGCCCACCCACCTCCCCCAAAGTGCTCCACCAGGAGCTGATGGAAGGTTTGGCAGCCTACAGTTCCAACCCCATCTTACAATTTGTGGTCCCAAATGGGGCCACATGCCTCACTGGACCTCGGGCATATGCCACAATAAGCCCTGAATTTATGAAAATTTCTTTGGTAATTCCCCCTTGTGCCACCATCCCATCTGCCCCTGACCATCCATTCTGGGCCCATGTTGAGGGCGGACGGACGATTTGTCCATCCCGTTTCAAGTTAAACCACTCAAAACATAAATGCCCATACTTAGAAACTTCTGCCAATGCCAAAAGTTTGCCTGACGCCCACCAATCTGCCACCCACCCCGTGCCAACTCTGACATGGGGTACAATCCTACCTTCCCCTCCTCCAATGCCTGATGCTGCAGCTTCACCTACAGCCACCAATCAGCACCCACCTTGTCCCAATGCCACAAATAATTCATCCAACCAAACATCAGATTGGATCCCAGTTCAATCCCATGTATCCACAAACAAATTGAACAAATCTCAACCATACGCTGATCCTCCAATCCAATTCAACCAAAATCCATGGGAATTATTGGATGAAATCAACAAATCAGGTAACGTCGTTGAAGAACCAACGCTGCAACTTGAGCGGCTCTGTAACACAGAATGGGATGCAAAATTCCCACCTCAGAAATATGTCCCACAACCTAAAGCCAAACTGTTCTACAGCGACCACCAGCTTGCAGTAGAAGCAGCCGCCACACCAGATTGCTGTCCGCTTTGCAAAGCTGCCACCAAATCTGTGGCTGTTCTCACAGGAGGAATTCCACCTCCCATCATCCCCATAAATTTTACTGCACAAAGTAAGATCAACATGAAAACTTTACACAAAAACGTCACTGAAGCCATCCAGAACGTGGTAACAGTAGCACAGAATCTGAAAGCAAAGATAACCTGAACCAACATTGCACATTTGTTAAATTCCCAGATGCCCTCCTCAAAGATGAAGACGCTTTGGGCAAATACATCGTTGGTATAATGATGACTGGCAACTTTAGAAGTTCCAGTCATCAAGGATATCAAACCCCATGCCGCGGATGCCCCCACACCCTTACTATCTGTCTTAACATGAACCCTACTCTGGAATGAGATGGATGCGGCCAAAGATGAGCCCCCCAATCCCCCTCCCCGTCCACCATGGAGGGATAGCAGTATTTGCTGCCCACCTGGTTGGATATTTTGTTAGGTACGATTCAATCAATCTGTCCATTTTGGGTATTTTGTTTGAATCGTTATTTTTTATTATGATTTTTAGTTATAGTTTGGTAATGTCCATCCCCTGGTCAGCTTACCTCAGGTAAATAAATTTTGACAAGTTTAATTTTACAAAGCAGTTGGTGATTAGTTGATTTGGTAAATTCAATGGTTTTAGTTACTAATAAGTGTTTAAGAATTTTGTTTTTTCAATTTTGTTGATTAGTTTTATAAAGCAGTTTTTAATTGGTTGATTTGGTAACTAATGGTTTAGCTTAGCGGTATAGTATTTTATCATATCACTTGACTATCTATAATTATAAATAATGTAGCAAAGCATGAGTATCTGTATGCTAGTAAATAAATTTAAGTTTTTTGCTTAAAGATACTTATTTAAAATAAGACAGTAAATTTATAGTACTGTTGAAAGTAAAAGGGAAATCATGATTCAAAGAGAAATGGCAAAGAGTACTTCATCAGCCATTCTTGATTACCAAGTAATTTGTCCTTCATTGCATCCCACCTAGAAGGTCAACTGAGCTTCTTGATCTCCTAGTGATAGCTTCAAACATAAATTAGTATTAGCTTTAAGTAGAAACTCTTCAAAAAAGTTCAGGTTTAGAGGTTTAACTTTCTAGCTTACATGATGAACAGCTGATGAAGATATTAGGAGCTTTGGGCCACAGATGATGGAGTTGTGTGAATTTTGGCCCTGGAATTAGGTGAATTATTCACAAATAATATTCGTCAAGAAATTGATATAGCTAGATGATAAGTCACATATATGTCAGATTGTATTTTATTCGCTGAGGGGATTTTGAACTTGGATAGTCAATTTTGGAAAATAGAGTGAATTCAGCTGGAGCCCAATGATGAGGTGAAACACCTACAATCATAGGTAATAAAGAGTTACTAAGCTGACAGACCAAAATCAACTGAGATGATTATATATTAATAGTTGAATGAGAGAATGTAGAAAGAGGTCTTTTGGAAAGAAAATAAGAGAGTAGAAAAGTGTTTAGCATGAGTGGTCTATTATATAAATTAAATAAACTGGTTTCAGGTGGGAATATAGCTCCTTATTATTCATACTTTATTGCTATTTATAAAAGGATCAGCAATCATCATATACTCATCCATTGCTCATTGAATTTTTAACCTGTGCAACCAGCTCAGCGGATTTACCTAAACCTCCAAAAGTTAACAGTGGCACTTACTACAGGGGCCCATTGATCAAATTATTAAAAAAGTTTCATATTTGCCTAGCAATGGCGCAACTGGTTCCCTTGATTGGGATTCCCCAGTTTATTGAGTTATCTTAATACGTGGAACTGGAACTTGCCATGGTTACGCTACTTCAGGTTTAAAAAATGCTTTTCCAAGATAATAAGGTTATAATGGATCAGCTTGACAAGGCCTTTCACCAACTGCATCTGGTGGGCTGCCAAGCCTACCAACTTGTCAACTGCTTTGGTGAAACTACATAGTTACTATACTGTGCTGAGCATGAATGGAATAGTAGTGCTGGTGAGGGAGGGGCCTGAATTGACAAGCTGCCCTCATTTAAAAGCAATGGAAATTTACCCAGACTTTAAGTGGTTTAAATTCAAAGTGGAGGGGGCTTTCCAAATGGCGGAAAGCTAAACTGTTGTTATCCACTTTGGATGTCAAGGGCACTAACCAGGTCACATGTTATCTTAATAGTAGTACCATAATGTATCAGAGGTGAAGGAGACTGTGATCTTCTTGTTTGGGGGTGTGGCAAAAATGGCTCAGCGCAAGGAAGAGTTTTTGACGATAAGTTTTCAAAATAGTGAGTCCTTGGTGGAATTTGCTGAGTGGTTTACAGCTGAGGCTCATGTGTTGGTGGGAGAAAATATCTTAACTAATGAGGAGGTGGGCATAGCAATGACAGCAGCTGTTAAACCATATCAAGAACTGCATAATGCTATTTCTTACATTCTTCAAGATGATGCAGAGTTATTAAAATTTTCAGTCAATTGTGCCATCTCTCTGTCACATTTAGTGCTTTCAATGTGGAATGGAAAGCCCCTGCAATTGCTACTTAATCCCATCAGCAAATGGCCACCAATGAGATGGGTATAATCCGTTGGTTAATCATTGTCCACTTATTGCTCTGGTGGGTCCTTTCCATCCCCATTCTTCTCAACCAGCTCATCTGTGGCCAAAATACAATTTATCACTAAATTTCTGACATGGACCTGTGGGTGTGATACAGAGATGAGTGCCATTGCAAATGTATTTTCTTGTGTGGCTAAAGAGGGCATTATGCGGCTAGATGTCCAGGCAAACTTAATTTCCATGCAGTACCAGTTGCCCCAAACAAACAAGGAAAAGGTCAAGTGGATTAGAGATGAAAAGATCTATTTCCACTAATTCAAACCTATTTGTCCCTGATGATTCCACAATTTGCTTTGTGTCAGCCTTGGTACACACCCTGACAATTTATTATATAAACAAATTTACTACAATATCTTGACCTCAAACCAGGGGAGAGACTCCAATAACACAGACTCAGAGTTCTGCCAAGATGTGCAAAAGCCATACGCCTGGAAAATCCTTGAGCGGAATGGTACAGTCAAAGACAGACCCTTAACAAATGTTGTAGCCCTAGAGGGGGCAATGTGGTATTTCCAATAGAGCAAATTGCCCAGGTGTATCCTCATGTTGGTGCTAATATTGTCACTTTTCTTGATAACAAAAAGCCTTTGGATTTTCGTGTAATAAACACCAATAGTTCTTATTATTTGGAGTGTACATAATTGATTTTTTGTCCATAACACAAAAATCTGAGCTATTATAGATACTGGTGTTCAGTTAGTATAATTTTCACCAAGCTCATGGCTAAGCTTCCATTGAAACTGAATGTGGAACACAGAGTAGTGTATGGGGCTGCAGGGGCCTAGAGCACTGTGTTGGAGGGTGCATACAGCGCGTTGCCTTTGAGGTTCAGGTCAGTTGGTGCATCCGCTCTGGCTGTGGTTTTGCCTAATAATATCTAAATGTTGATTGGTGCTGCGTTTATGTTGCAATTTGGGGCCATGGTCAATATAGCAGAAGAATATAATTAGTATCCTAGGAGTTAGATCCCCATTTACTTTACCTCCAATGGAGTTCCAAAGGACCCAATCTGCTATAGGCTGATCAATATAGCGTACAGCAATGGGGTAAAGCCTGTTCAATATTGGCAGATGAAGTGGAGGACCAGAGCCCTTCCTAGCCAGATTTATGAGTACAATGTTATTTCACTATGGGCAGCGAGCACTTTAAGCATACCTTCTAAACATCAGGCTATAATAGGGACAGAGCTCACTATAGTTGTCCCTGATAGCTTTATGGTGAAATTTTGGGGCCCAACCAGCAATCACAGCTTGAACCTCATGTGGCTCTGGGGCTACTGCTACCAGGACATGGGGGAAGTGAAGGTATTGCTAGTGAACCTACAAAGAAGTCCATGATGATCCAAAGGCACCAAGTAATGGCATATTTACACTTGACTTCTATTGAGGACACTGTATTCATGATTTTGGGTCTTGGGAGGTCCTCAGCCTACCTGTAAAAACCTCATTCAGTGTAATGACAGTGGTTCAATAGAAAGCTCTGACTGGGCTGTTAGAGGGATAGAAAGATAGGGCAATGGTCCATTTTAAAAATAATGAGATATTTTTGCATCTGATGACCACAATTTGGGATGCGCATATGAGGTGAGCATTTAGTAGACACAGGAGACCACCTTACCATTTGGTCACAGCACATACGGCGCTCCAAGGCTGCAGAGGAAGTAGTCTCCAATGAGGTAGACAAATTGATTAAGCAGGGGATGTTATAGCCATACAAGTGTCCATGGGCATCGCCAGTGCTCATTGTTAAGAAAAAAGATGACACCAACTGGGTGGTCGACAACTACCTTGTTATAATTTGGCGGAATTGTTGAGATACGCCAAAAGGGATTTTGCACAGGGTTTGGACCACTGAGCAATAGGACCAACAATATGATGATTGTGGCCCTTGGAAACGACAGAATAAACTTAATTTAATAAATATGGGGCGCTTGCTCCCACTACACTATTTTATTTAATATAATAAACACAGCGGATCCTCACTGTTTTTCTCGCTATATCCTATTAACAACTTTTTCTCTTAATTGAACATCTTGCTTATATACAGCAGCTTTGGATGAAACCGCTCTCATAGCTTGGACTATTCTGTTCCGCCGATTCTACTCATTTTGGCTTGTTATTCTTTAGTTCTCTATCACCCTAATTATAGGCAATCTAATATGTATTTGTCAAATGTTGACATTGACTTATCGCCTTATTTAGAGGTGATCCAATAATAAACCCATTATATCCCAATATCACCTCATCTTGAGGCACTCAAATAATTGTAACTGATATCATTTTGGCAGATTCTTCCCAATCCACCCTAACTGTCCCAAGATTATCATCCAGTCATATTGAAATTGCAACATTACCCCTCCTTGACTGGACAATAAGGCTCCTATTGCTTGTATGGTCAGAGGAACTTCATGTGTGCTCAGTTAATGATCTGACCACTTGCGGGGTCCTTGATGGTATACATGTCGACCCCAGTTTTCTCTATAACTTTGAACAGGACCAATCCAAATACTGGCCAGCTTGTGTTTCCACCTGAACCCATGTTGGTCATGGAAGAGAACCATATCACCTTCTTTGAACTGTGCCAACCCACTATGATACACCTGATTGGTGGCTTGATTCCTGATCTTCTGGCTAAGCTGAAAGAATATGCTTCAGTTTGCAATTTGATCAGAGTGTTTTCTAGGTTAGTCAAATAGCAGTGGGGTTCCATTCCGCCTGTCTTCTACACATAAATAAAGTAACGCCAGAAGAGCCAGGGGTCAGCTGTATAGTAGTTGGAAAGGAATCTTACCCATGGCAGAATGGTAACTAATGTTATAGGCAAACATGGCAGTGGAAAGAAGAGAACTCCAATCAGAAGGTCTCTGTTACTAATTTTTATAGTATGTTCACAAAAGTTCCATTCAACCGTTCAACCATTCCATTAAATTTGGGGTGGTATGGAATCATCAGAACTCTGTGGATAGCCATAAGCTTGTTCAGTTTGGGGAGGATGTGCAAGGTGAAGTTGGTTCCCTTATCAGTGATGAATGAACTGAGGGCAGCTGTGGCGCTGAATAATGCATTTCATTACAAACTTGGCCACTGTAACTTCCTCCAAATCCTGTATCACCCTTGCTTTGACCCACCAGGTCAAGTGGTTAATAGCCACCAGAATGTACTTACACCAGTTAGCTCCTGTTGGCAAGGGACCAACGACATCAAGGGAAACCATATGCCAAGCAAAATGTGGTTTCACTACCCGATACAAAGTCTTATGGCAGAATGGCTTCTCCACTTGGCACTGATGGCAACAGGAAATGGTTTTGAGCACATCAAAGTTCATGCTTTCCCAATAGTACTGAGGGTGCAACAACTCCATTGTCTTGCGCACCCCACCATGTCCAACTGCCTTGTGGGTGCTCATAATAATTCCCAGCCATGCTGAGGGTCACAGAAAATTCACCGTAGAATTGCCAATCTGCTTGTACAGTTCCCCATTCCATTGGAAGGTATTTGTTCACATTTCATTCAACGCTTTAATCACTTGGGGCAGTTCATCATCATACTTTCCACTGAGCATTTTGTCAAACATTATGTCACTTAAATCCACTGTAACTGCAATTGTTGGCAATCTTGATAAGCAATCGGCGTTTTGGTGTTTTGCTCCTGGTCAATGAAAAATTTCAAGTTGTAAGCTTGCAGCTTAAGAGCCCATTAGGCTAGCCGCCCCTCAGGCTCTCTCAAATTCTGCAACCAGCACAACAATGCATGATCCATTACAACCTTAAACTTTACTCCGTGCAAGTAGACTCAAAACTGCTTATATGCATAAATCACCGCTAAGCACTCTTGCTCAGTTATGGTGTAATTTTGTTCATGGCAATTCAAGCTATGACTGCAGTATGCCACAGGGTGCTCCTCCCCCTCATCATCCTTCTGAGACAGGACTGCCCCAACAGCAGAAAGTGATGCATCCATCTGCACTATAAATTCTTATCAAAATTAGGGTAGCGCAACATGGGCGCACTAATTAGCGCCATTCAAAGTGTATCAAAGGCACATTAGTGCCGTTCTGTCCATCTGAACATGGCATCCTTCTTTAGTAGCTCAAACAGTGGACCTCCAATGCAACTGAAATTGGGTATGAAGCATTGGTAATAACCCACCATCCCCAAAAACACCTGAATGTCCCACTTACTAACTGGCTTAGTCATCTTCCAGATAGCCTCCACCTTGGCAGGTTGGGGTCTTAGCCCAGTCACATCCACCACAAAACCCAGGTACTCAAGCTGATCCTTGAAGAAGTGGCATTTCTGGGGCTTGATCTTAATATTGGCCTCAGCCAGTCAGTGAAATACCTCTTCCAAATGGGTAAGGTGTTCAGTGAATGTGTGAGAGAAGACATTAATATCATCAAGGTACACAAATACACACGACAGCTTCAGATCACCCAGAATGGTGTCCATTGCTTGTTGGAACGTAGCTGGGGCATTACATAGCCCTTGTGGCATCCTGAGTTGGTTGGAAAAGCCCTTTGGATGTGATTATGGCATATTTTTCTTGTTCCGCCATGGGTAACTCAATTTGCCAATAACCAGATATCAAATCCATTGCCAAGAAGTAGTGAGCTCCACCTAACTGATCCAGCACATCATCAATCCGCGGCAGAGGGTATGAGTCTTTTTTGGTGACACTATTGAGCTTCTGGTAGTCAATTACTATGCGGTTAGTACCATCCTTCTTTTTAACAATTAGGACAGGTGAAGCCCATGGACTCTTAGATGGTTCAAGCATTCCCTGCTCTAGCAGCTTGTCAATCTCCTTGGTGATGACTTCTTCAGCTGCCCTTGATTGACGGATTGGCTGAGATCTGATGGGGGGATGATCCCCAGTGTCCAGCCAATGAACAACCCCCAAGCGCACCCTAAATCATGATTGTCAACAGCAAAAATCTCTTTGTATTTTTGAAATAAAGCTTCCTCCCAATCCTTCTGGTCTTCTGATAACCCCATTAAATTCTCCCATGATATGACCACCATTACACTGAGATGCAGTTCAATGGGCAGACCAAATTCATCCAGAGACCCAAACTCATGAACCTGGTTGACCTCCCCAACTGGGTTCAAATGTAGATACACTATAATCTGATGCTGGCGGATTCAAATTGGTATTTTCTGAAGATTTGCTATCAATATCTTGATCTCCCCATGGCCCAGAAGTATGATGCCTGGAGCCATGTGGGGCTCAAGCTGAGATTGCTGATAAGGCCCAATGATCTCCCCATAGAGCCCAGCTGGCACTTCCACCTCTAACTCAGTGTCTACTATTACTTGATGTCCAGAGGGAATGGATATAGCTCCAGCTGCTCTAAGCGGTAGCCCCTGATATTCATATATCTGATGGGGAAGGGCCCAAGTTTTCCCTTTTAATTGATGATAGTGCACTGAAATCACCCCATCGCTGTAGGAAAGGTTGATTTGTCCCATATGCACTGAGCCCTTTGGCACTCTGCTGGAGGTAAAATAAATTGGGATCCGCTGTCCCAAAATGGCTAGGGTCTCTTCCATCATGTCAACAACAGCCCCATAGTGTCACATAAAAGCAGTCCCAATCAACAGATCATAGTTGCTATTTGGTAATACTACCGCTAGAGCCACAACAATAATGGATCCAAACTGCAAGGGAAGCGCGCTATACGCTCCCTCAGAGACCATGGTTTCTGCTCCAGTGTTCCCATACACCATCCAGTGGTCTATGTCAGGTTTTAAAGACAACTTTGCCACCAACTTAGTGGAGACAATGTTAACAGGAGCGCCCATATCAATTATAGCTTGTACTCAGGTTTTGGCTACCACAATGTCACAGTAAGTGCACTCCAAGTAAGATGAATGCGACTATTTACTACATGTACATTCAGCAGTTCACGTTTTCCCAGGAAACTTATAATACCCGCGCCAACTGTAGGGTACTCTGTTATAATAGCGTCCACTGGAAGGGCGACCTCTACTCCTCTTAGAGACAACGCATCTGAAAATGGTTCTAGCTGGTCTGACAGACTTTGGTCAAACATTTGACAAGCGTAAGGCTTTAGTTGCTTCAGAAACCCTGTGTCTGCCGTTTCTTTGACTTGTGCTTGAGTCAGCACATTTACTCCCCCAACCGGCTGTTGGTAGAGGAATGTATTGTCATACTGGGAGGCTTCTGATGCAATTAATACAGTAGATTCAGGTGGGACATATGAATTCAAGATAGCAGAATTAGAGAGTCCTTTCTCTACTCTGCTCTGACTTTTCCCTGATAACTTTGATCCTGTTGTACATAAGGGATCCGTTGATTGGGGCACCATTATCCCATGTGCCCAGTGTGACCACAATTAAAACAACTTACTCCATAGGGCCTACATCTGTGCTTAATATAAGTTGGCCCACTCAGAAGGTTATTCTGAAGATGATCAGTGTAACCAGACCCACATCAGTAGAACGCCTGCTGTTGATCAGCATATTTAGGGCTGAAGCAGTAGTTGGTCAGTTGTTGATCAGCAGTTATGGAACAGATGTTGAACTGCGGTGAGTAACCTGGCGGAACCTGCACTGACTGGTTGATTCCCCCACATGATTAGAGTTGGCAACGGTGACAGTGTGAATCTGTTTGATATTTGGGTGGAGGGAAAGTTACAGCTAAGCGATGTACAAACTGAACAAGTTTAAGAAGAGGTACATCGTCCTCCAACAACGGGGCCATGACATTGTAAAGCTCAGGGTATGGCTTCACTGCAGAGGACATTGCAATGCACACATCAACTTCAGATAAAATCCCTGCCCCAATCAACACATGGGCTTCCGCCATAAATTGCTCAGCAAATGCGGTGAGGGTCTCATTTCTCTGAAACCTGATGGTCAAGAACTCAGATTTCTGCTGCGACATCTTTGCAGTTCCACCAAACAACTGCAGCACCATCTCCTTGATTTCTTGGTATGTAACAGAACTATCTGGAAGGTAACAAACGACTTGATCAGCAGTTCCAACATCCAAGGTTGAGATCAACAGTTTCACCCTCTACCAGTCCAAAATTCCTTCAGTCACAAACTCAAATCATTGAAAGAACCCATGAATATTTTCTTCACAATCAAATGGCGGCAGCTTATCACTGCAAACTTCCTGAAGCAGCCCATCTTGTCTTTGAGCACAGTGTTCAATGCAAGTTTCAATTCCTCATATGCAACGGGCTCAGCGTGTCATTCAGATTCCTTATCAAAGCAACCTGGATGTGACATAGCAGGCAACTGATTTTTTATTATCTTATGACTGATCAATGGCCCCCTGTAGTGAGCACCACTGTTATAATTTGGCGGAATTGTTGAGATATGCTGTAAGGGATTTTGCACAGGGTTTGGCCCACTGAGCAATAGGACCAATAATATGACAATTGTGGCCCTTGGTAAACGACAGAATAAACCTAATTTAATAAATATGGGGCACTTGCTCCCACTACACTATTTTATTTAATATAATAAACACAGCGGATCCTCACTGTTTTTCTCGCTCTATCCTATTAACAACTTTTTCTCTCTTAATCGCCCATCTCGCTTATATACAGCAGCTTTGAATGATACCACTCTCATAGCTTGGACTATTCTGTTCCGCTGATTCTCATCGTTTTGGCTTGTTATTCTTTAGTTCTCTATCACCCTAATTATAGGCAATTTAATATGTAACTGTCAAGTGTTGACATTGACTTATCGCCTTATTTAGAGGCGATCCAATAAAAAACCCATTATATCCCAATATTGCCTCATATCAAGGCACTTGAATAATAGTAACTGATATCATTTTAGCGGATTTTCAATCCGCTTTAACTGTCCCAAGATTATCGTCCAGTCATATTGAAAATGTGACATACCTGAATCTTAATAGTGTCACAAAGAAAGACTTCTATCCTCTCTAACCGATTGATGATGCTTTAGATCGGCTGGGAGGCACTAACTACTTATCTGACATGGACTTGATATTGGGTACTGGAAAATTGAGTTGCTGGTGATAGAACGTGAGAAATGCGCTATAATCACCTTAAAGGGGTTGTTCCAGTCTACACATATGCCACAAGGTTTGTGCAGCGCCCCGTTTACATACCAGCATGTTATGAATATGATCTTGTTTGACCTGAAAATGTACTGCATTCTTGTCTACCTTGATGATATCAGTGTGTTCTTGTGGACATTCACAGACTATCTTGACCACATAGAAAAAGTGTTCCGCTGACTTACTGATGTTAATATCAAGATCAAACCTTGAAAGTGCCATTTTTAAAGAAGCTATTGAAATAGCTTGGGTTCATGGTGGACTCAAAAAGGCTTAAACTTCAGCCAGAAAAGGTGAAAGCTATATGTAAGATGACTCAGCCAAGAAATAAGAGTTATATCTAAGTTTTTTTTGGAAATGATTGGTTGCTATTGATGGTTCATTTCTACCTCAGCTGTATGGGGCACCGCTCTTTGAGTTATTAGAGAAGAACACCACCTTTGACTGGATGAAATGATGTCAGAAGGCTATTGATGTTCTGCAGACCGCGTTGGCTAGTGCGCCTATTCTACAATATTCTAATTTTGACAAGAAATTTATTTGTACAAATGGATGCTTTCCTTTCTACTGTAGGGCTGTGCTATCCCAAAAAGATGATGAAGTGTGGAGCACCCTGTTGCGTTTTGCAGCTGAATTTTAAATTGTAATTAACGTAATTACAATGTGACTTAGAAGGAATGCTTAGCGGTGATATATGCTTATAAACAGTTCTGGGTATACCTTAATGGGGAAAAAGTGATAACCAATCATGCATCCTTTTGTTAGCTGCGAATCTTTGGGAACCAGAAAGATGGCTTGCGCATTGGGCATTGAATCTCCAAGCATATGACTTAAAATAGTACACCAACCATGGGCAAAACATCAGAATGAGGACTGTCTCTCATGGTTACCAATGGTCGCCATCATGGCAGAATTGGCTTACATAATTTATGAGAAGATGATTGTGGGAAAATATCATGATGAGCTGCCAAAAGTGATCAAGGCATTAGATGGATTCCACCGCAAAACCTTCTTGTGTAATGGGGAATTATATAAGAGAATTGAAGAATTGACACTGAACTTCCCAAAAACCCTCTTCCAGGCCAGCAATTATATTGGATGCACATAGGGTGGTAGGTCATGGTGGGTTTCAGAAAACGTTAGAGTTCTTGTGACCCCAAACTATTGAGAGAGCATGCACTATGATGTGCTTAAGATGGTTGCTTGTTGTCAACAGTGCCAAGTGGAGAAAACTTTTTACAAGAAGACCGCCTACCAGCTGGTTAAGCCTCGTTTTGCATGGCACACTGATTCCCTTAATGTGGTGGGCCCTCTGCCAACAGAAGTGAATCACTCCAAGTATATACTGTGGCCATAGATCACTTGACCAGGTGGGTGAAAGCAAGAGAGATCAGGGACTTAGGAGCAGTATATATCACTAAGTTCATTATGGAGTGTTTTATACAGCAACATGGCTGTTCACAGTTTATTCTCACAGACAATGGGACAAACTTCACGTCACACATACTTTCTAAATTGAATGAGTTGATGGCTATCCATGGGGTCTTAACTACCCCATAACACCCCAAATCCAATGAGATGGTTGGACGTGTAAACGGAACCTTAATGGACATTCTCCATAAGCTTGTAAATGATTGGCCCGCTTATTGGAGTACCTTCTATCCACAGACATCTTTACATATGATATTAGTTATTTTTCATCAATGAGGAAAAGTCCCTTCAATTTAATATACGGAAGACATTCAGCTTTGCCGGAATTTGCTTTATTCCTGTGTGGAGGACCTGGTGGAGTAGAGCCCAGCGTTATTTGATTAACTTAACAGACACGCTGATTAAACTCCAAACTGAAGCATATTCTACTAGTTTAGCTAAGAAGATTCAGGATCAGGTGGCCAACTAATGTAGATGCAGCGGCCTCCCACAGTTCATGGTAGGAGATCTAACCATGTTCCATGACCAACATGGGTATGGACCTGAGACAATATTGCCAGTATATGGATTGGACCATTTGAGATAATTAAGAAGACTGTTGTTGATGCCTACACTATTAAGGAACCTGCGGGTGGTTTAATTATCAACTGAGCACTTGAAAAGTTTCTTCAGACATACAAGCAATAGGAGCTTATTGTCCAATCAAGGGGGGTAATGTCAATAAAGAGATATAATTGGACAATAAGTCACATATTTAGCGGATTGTATTTTAATTGCTGAGGGGGGATTTGAACTTGGATAGTCACTTTGGCAAATAGAGTGAATTCCACTGGAGCCCAATGATGAGGCAAAACCCTTAAAATCATAGGGAATTAAGAGTTAATAATCTGACGGGCCAAAATTGACCAAGGTGATTGAAGATTAATAGTTGAACGAGAGAATGTAGGAAGAGGTCTTTTGAGAAGAAAATAATAGATTAGAAAAGGGTTAGAAAGAGTAGGTTGGTATTATATATATTAAATAAACTAGTTTCAGGTGGGGCAATAGCTCCTTTATCATTAATATTTTATTGCTATTTATCACATATTAGCAAACATCACATCACTCGTCCATTGATCAGTAGTTTTAACCTGTGCAACCATCTTGGAGATTCAACCTAAATCGCCAAAAGTTAACAATATTAAAATAAATTGTTAGCCAAATTTAGAGTAATTCAGGTAGTACTCTGAACTCAAAACATAAATTGATGATGTAAGCTCAAACCTTGATTCAAGACTTATGGAACTTTAAAGTAGCTTGAAGGTTGAGTTCCGCACAGCATCATATATTGACCTTCTCCCCCAGAACAAGGATTACACCTTGCATAGGGAGAATTCCAAGTGAGCCCCCCTCAAGTCTTTTCCAAGGGAGTGAGTTTTGGTCCAGGCAGAAATATGTGATCTAATTAATTGTCAAGGTATTCATGATGTACTCTTGCTTTAAATTAGCTGGTTAATATTATCAGGTTCCTTTTACTAATGCATTTCATCTCATGTCTCAAATTATTCATCTGATGATGGTCAGTACAGGTTTGAGTCAGCTCATTTTGTGTCAAGAGGCATAACGAATCTTCATTTTGAGGAGAGCTAAGGCATGTAATTGCCATTGGAAGAGTCCAACATTAACAGGTTTGACAATCATAATTTAGCAGCATCACGGCAGGAAAGGGGGGCTTTGGCTGGAGGTTCCATACTGACAGTGAGGATAAGCAGTTGCTTTGGGTTAACTTATTAAGATAGGATGAAATCACGAGAGTAGATCATCAAAGAGACTGCATCAGTATAGTGCAATTTCTGTTTGGTTACTAGAAAGGAGCGGACAACAAGTACGTTCTTGAGGTGCATATACTGAAAGATCTTCTGGTATTGGGCACCCTCACATTTGTGCTCTCACAATGAGCAGCTGGGAAACTACATACTGGGCTAGCACCACCTGAGAAGAAGATTTGGTGTTGAGAGGGTAAATCTTGCCCTTGGGTGTGAAGCTAGGTCCATGAGGGTGTCACAGGCAACCTCAGAATGATTTGCATGGTGTTCCATGTCCAGGTCCCCAAATTTCACCTTGACCTCCAACAGCTCAGTGTGACAGCTCTGCAAGGCCAACTTCATTTTGGCCAAATTGCAGTTGCATTGTGAGAGCTTCTTATTGGTTTTGGTGAAGGCTCTCTTGGTATCCTCAAAAATCCCAAAGAGGTAGGCTTAGGAAGACTCCTAAAAGGCAGCAATAGCAGAGGCTTGGAAATGGTTATTGGTTTCATAATCTTAGCAATCTTGTAATGACAACTGTTCTGGGTCTGAAATGATGAGGCTCCTTGACACCTTTAAAAGCAGGTGCATTCTTGTGAGCAGCCTTTGTTGGCAAGTTGCTTATGGTGTGCCTTTTTTTTAGTACTAGATGGTGTGCCTTTTCACAGTGGACTTGCGTGCAGTCTGCTTGTTGTGTGCCTGGCTGGTTGGGCCAACGGTTTTTGCCATTTCAATGTAAGTTCTTGACTCCTAAAATTAATTAATTCTTTGGCCTTAGATTTCATGCTGTCATGCTCAATATGGAAAATGTTAACTGTATCAGAAACCGCATAAAGCTGGGGAGATTCTTCAACTGGTTCATCAGCGGGCTTAGGCTCATCCAGATTAATAATCTTATTCCCAGCGTTAGGAATAAGTCCCAGTATAGGTGAGTGGTCCGCAGGCAGTGCCTTGCTGGTTGGGACAATCATTTGCCTTTCTGAGGTAAAACCTCAACTCTCAATATTGATTATTCTTTTGTCCTTAAGTTTCAAAACGCTTAAATTAGTTTCAGGCTCAGATTTGTTGGGACAACGGTTGCTTTTCTGAGGTAAAATCTTGACTCTTAAAAATTAATCTCTTAACCTTAGATTTTAGGCCACTTAATTTAATTTCAAGCTCAAGTTTTTCAGGACCAGCGTCATCCCTGGCTGAATGTGGAAACAGGTAAGCTCAATTATTTCTTTTATTAATATCTGACCTAACTTTCAGAGGAGAGTCATTGGAATTGCTGGACAACAGACTCACCAGTGAGAAGTGATTGAGATTGTTTCTGCTTGTGAAAAGGTAATCCCCAAGTGTTTGGTCCAGAACTTTTGGCATAATAATGCGCTGGAGGTAATTAAAGCTTCCGTGGGGATCTAAAGGCTAAATTTTATTGTTAAGTTTGTGAACTGGCTTTCAACTTGTCCCGTTCAATTAATTTGGTGTTTTTTAATGTTTGTGGTTTAATTTGATTTGTCACTTGACATTTTTGGGCCCAAACTGGCTATGAGCTTCATTTCCACATTCTGCTCTGAAAAGCAGAATGAGAACAGACATCAATAGTTGATTCATTTCAATCATCTATATGAATAATATTATTAGTATTAATTTTAAATGTTTTTATTAAAATTTGACACTCTGATTTGTCTGATCTTCTGTTTTTGACTTAAGTATAAGTTGTATGTTGGCCAATTTCTTTTTGTTTTGTTAAAAGATGAAAGAAGCTAGAACATAGCTTTTTCATCAAAATAAACAGGTTTTAGCATCCACTAGTCAATCCGCTCAGTATTGTCTTCAAAAGCTTCTTCTCTCCTAGCATCCCAAATCTTCTTGAAATGTGATGCTTGATCCTCAAAATAAAATATCGCCTTAATTAATATTTTTACTCTCTGATGCTGCCATTTTTGCTCATTAATTTTTTTTGATTTCTATAGGCATGCTTAACAGGCCAAGAAAAGGCTTCAGCTAACTGGGAGTTCTGAAGTGCATGAAGGCTTCTGGATCACACTCAAAAAATTTCTTTGAAAATTTGATCTCTATAGTTAATGTTTCTTAGCCATTCCAAAGGAGGTAAGTCAAAAGATCTGTATATGAAGTGCCCGTGACATATTTTTTGTTTCCATTTAAAGTTGAGGAGATCTTTTCAGGGTGCGCCTTGGAAGAGCCATTGTAGTGAGCACCAGATATTGCAACTACGCCAGTTGTGCTTGGAGGTGCTAACGCTGGGGAGCATAAATTAGCGGCTGACTGCAGGAGGCTATAGTCAACTGAGAGGACAGGGGATTCAATAGGCGCAGAGATGGATGAGACTTTGTTCATTATAATAAACAAAAACTAAAAAAACAAACAATATAAGCTATTTTCTGAAAAAGTACTTTAACGAAAATAAAGCAATACTATTTAAAGTACTGTTGAAGGTAAAATCGAAATCATGATTCATTGGGAATGGTGAAGAGTAATTCTTCAGTCATTATTATTTCAAGTGGTTTTTCCTTCATCACATCCCGCCTGAAAGGTCAGCTGAGCTTCTTGATCTCCTGGTG
>JAKSZP010001975.1:0-45496 GCA_022478985.1 Massospora cicadina | reverse complement strand
TGCGCTTCTTCTTCCTCGTAAAAGACTATCCCCTTTTAATCTTCCATCAGGCTCTTTATACCTCACCCCCAGCTGGATGCATCCTTGGCTTGGTATCTTCTAGTCTTCTTCCTTTTTTGAGTTGCTCTTATTTATATTGAATCTTGGCGTGATTCCTCTCAATTCGCCAAATGTTCTCATTTTGCTCGATTATAATTTGTGTATCCCCTTTTCATAAATCTCAAGACTCATCTTGATTCCCCTGTGATCTTCCAATATGGGTAGCGTATTATCCAGTCATATCAACTTCCTGACACCACTTGAGGGATATTCATTTGCTGATCCATAGCATTCTTCTCCTGAGTCACCACTAACTGCCCCATTCCCCCCAGCTCCAGCATGCCCCGCAAACTGTTCATTGATCAACTGCTATGCCTTAACCAAATAGCATTTACTACATCCATCCTAAAATTCCTGTTGCAGCATTTCATAATGATTTTGCTGCTCTTGATGAAATTTATTCTCCGTGTTCAGGTTTTGTTCCACATATTTTAATTGTGAGAAAACTTCTTCGAGTATGTTCTGCAGTTAGTTTTGCTGCTGGCTAGCGTTATCCACTTGTTGATTGGCATCATTTATTTGATTAACAAAAGAGGTTTGTTTCCATACCAATTCCTTGTTGGCCTGTCAAAGGGTATCAAAGCGCCCTTGTATGTCCACATACTCTCTTGTCTCACCAATTGGAAGAGAGAAGGCTCATTGATGCTCAGCCTGACTAACAACTTCCTGTTGTGTAACCTAATGAATAAGCTGGAGATATTCAGGAGATGTTGACTAAATAATAAGCGTCTTATCTGCCATTCGCTGGGTATTCCATTTTATACAAAGTTGGGTTAATTCTGTTGATAGAGAGCTAACTTGGGCCGCCACTTGCTGTTCCATCAGGGTCATTTTTCCCTGATCTGGGCAATCACAGCTTCGAGAGCTTCTGCCCATTCAGCTAGCTTCATCATAAAGTGCTTGGTATTATTCCCTAATGTTGTTACATCCTGGATCCACTCCTCCAATAGGCCATACTGGTCCAGCAATTCTCTTATTTCTCGAGGTAATTCTAAATTTAGCTGTGGTACTAAAAATGTCCAATTGAAAGCGGACATCCCCAACACAATGATCCATTTGTACCAGCAGCCCTTGTACCTCTGGTAACGAACAATCAGGGTGGTTGAGCAGGAGGCGATTATCATGCTGCTGTGCTTGCACAAACCATAATACATCCCCAATTTCAATATTATGGTGGGCCAGCACATGCAGTAGCTGGTGAATTGACGGTTGCACATAAGCGACTAGATATTCTTCAATTCTGTGGGTACTGAGGTGGCAAGCCAACCCCATTGTAGTTGCATCCAAATAAGATATGTACAGAGCATAGCAATTTTTTGGTTGCATTGGTTATAGAATAAACTCAGGGCATTTTCCCCAGTCTCATCTTCATATAAGTGATACCCACACAACAGCCACTCCATAATACTTCTTAGTTGTTGGGGAGTCACATTTGTTCAGCCTCCTTGTTGGGTGGTCGTCAGCTCAGGTCAATTCTTGAATTGCAAATTGATCATATCTTAATCATTCCTCAGTTCAATCACAGTAAATAATGTTGGTTCATGGTTAGGTGCCTCCTGGGCTTTTTCAGCATACCACACCCTGAATCCAATCAAATTATGTCGGAACAAATGAGGACTAATCATTGTAAATAATGGTTGAAAAACTACACTTGCCTAGTGGTCCCCTGTAGTGAGCACCACTGTTAATTCTCAGCGTCTAGGCTTGATTCCACCAAGTCAGTTTGCACAGGGTATTAGCCACTGAGCAACCAAATTGGATGATATGAGGATCTCTGACTTCTTAATAAAACTTGATAAAATTTATATGGAGCTATCGCCCCTTATTTTGACCTTTATTTTAATATAAATTGTATATGTATCTGCACTCCCGTATCACTTTTAAAAGACCTCTCTCTTAATCTTCCATGTGACTCTTTATATATCAGTTCCCCAAGCTGGATGCATCCTCAGCTTGGTAATCTTCTATTCTTCTTCCCTTTTCAAATTACTCTCGTTCATATCAAATCTTTGCATAAATCCTCTTGATTCACCAAATGGTTGTCACTTTGCTCAATTATAATTTTGTATGCCCTTTTTCATAAATCCCAAGACTCATCTTAATTCCTCTCTGATCTTCTGGTATGTGTAGCATATCGTCCAATCATATCAACTTCCAAACAATCTCTTTGCTCAACTATGAGGTTCCTCTAGTTATCAATAAAGATCCCAAATAAAAAAAGAATATTCTTGTCTAGTTGAATACCTATCTTCTGCCTTATCTCTACATTGCACAACATCTGGGAAGAACACAAAGAAGTTGCCTGTATCAGTGGATGCTCTAGAAGGCATTTTATTTATGCTTCAGAAGAGATAATAATCAAGTCTAGTGAACAACAAGTAATTGACACCAAGATTAATTTACAAATTCCCTGGCATTGTCTACTACACTTAACCAGCATCAATAGAGTAACTTTATGAAGTCTTACGTAATGCATGGAGTCTTAGACCCTTCCTATCAGCGACCCCTTACCATTTTGTTGGGGAACCTTACTAATAATGACATCATCACAAAAAAACACCAAGAGATCTGAAAGGGCATGCTGATCCCTATTGAGTATATTGACAAATTAATGTACTGGTCTATGTCAGATATGGGCTTGCCTACTGATAACCTCTTATGTACTTTGCCTAGCGTTAATTTCAGATGAACTAACCCCTGCTGAGCTTGAAGAAATCACATTCCTTATTAGATACCCATAGCAATATTTTCTCCAAATTTGATATTGCTTATGGGCATATGAAAGGTTGGAGCCACTTCATTGTCATCAATGATGCCTATCCTATCTGATCTAAACCTTACAATAAATCTAAAGTTGAAGAGCAATATATGAGGACCGAGATCAAGCAGTTACTAGACGCTGGATTACTATTACCTTCCCAGAGCCCTTGATTATCTCCTCCACTGCTCATAAAAAAAGAAAAATGGAGGTCATATGTTATTTATAAATTACCAAAAAAGAATACCTTGCAAAGAAGGATAGTTATCCTATCCCTTGCATTAGTGACGCTCTAGCACAACTCTCTGGTTCCAGATTTTCTCAACTATGGATTTGTCCATCTGCTATTGGCAAATGGACCTTTCTCCACAAAATCAGGAGAAATGTGCTCTCATTTTCTGTGAAGGCTTATTTCAGTTCACTCGCTTGCCTCAAGGGCTGTGCAATGCACCCGCATCATTCTAGCAAGGTTTGAATCATATCTTAAAAGATCTCAAGCTAAATTGTGTGATAGTCTAACTTGATGACATCGCAGTTTTTCTAAAGGTTTCAATGAGCATCTTACCCATTTAAAAGAAGTTTTTCAACGCTTGCATGTCTCAAACATCAAATTAAAGCCATTAAAATGTACTTAATACAAAAGAGATAAAATTTCTTTGGACATGCCATATCACAAGAAGAAATCTAACCTTTACAGGATAAGTTTGAAGCTATTTATAATATCCAGGCGCCAAACCCCCTCTAAGATATTCATATGTTTCTGAGCGTGATGAGGTATTACCATTAATTCATCTCCAAGTTCGCCAGCTGAGTGAGCCTCTCATTCAATTATCGTCTAAGAACACCCATTTCTATTGATGTGTTGAACAAAAGACCTCATGTGAGAAGCTAAAGAAGTTGCTACAAAAACGTCCGATCCTACATCACCCCAATTATGGTAAACCTATCATTTAGTTTACTAATACCTCTGCCTATGCCGTTGGAGCCATCCTGGTCCAGTTGGATGAAAATGGCGTGGAACACCCCGTTTCCTATTTCAGAAAATTACTATCAAAAGCTGAACGCAACTTTAGCTTCATTAAAAAAGAGTGCCTTGCTGCCTTGCTGGTTGTAAAATATTAGCACTATTTTTATATGGAACTTCATTTAATGTGGTTGCCAACCATGCTTTCTTGAAAGTGGTTACAAAAATATAAAGGAACCCACTGGACGGTTGGCTCATTGGGCATTGAAGCTCCAACATTATGACATGAAGATTGAACACTAAGCTGGAACGCACCACATTAATGTTGATGGGTTGACTCAGCTGCCCATCCTTCATCTAGATAACAGTGAAGCGGAGATATTATAAAATTCTTAATGACCCCCAATGCTTTGGATGATGAGAATAAAATGTTAAAAAGATGCTAACATGACAATCTCATAACATCAAAGTGGAGAGTGGAAAGCTATACTAGAAGGTAGGAGCATGTTGGTTACTCTATCTTCACCCTTCAAAACGAGTACCTGCCCTCATGGAGGTCCACTCTACCCTTGTCCATGGCAGAGTGAGGAAGATCTATGAGTGGATAAGAGATTGGTATTACTGGGAAGGAATCATGGTGTATAAGATTCTGATATTACTGGATGATAAGCCTGAAATAGCCATGGCGGATTGGCTAGAATCTTATGACAATAATTATATAGTATGAGTATTTGAGCGCCTTGGGATGAGGCTATATGGGTCTGAACAGATGTTTATTGGATTACTTACAAATAAGGTAATTAGGAGATGTTGATGCATGATGAATAATTGATAGATTGCCTCAAACTAAGGCGATTGTAAATTTAAAAAATGGTGAACTCTGCCGGAACCAATAAGAATATGGCAGAACTAATAGTCTAAGCAAAAGGGCCAATATTGAATGAAGTTGCTGAGATATAAGTGATACCATAGAATTGAAGGGGGAGGATTGTTATTAGAAAAGAGGGAGCGGAGTAGCGAGAATCTTCTGAACATATTGCATTAACTAAAGAAGTGTTATCAGGGAAATTGTTCTATATTATTTTATTTATTTGAGTGTGTTCTGAGGACCGATGATCTCCATATTATCCGTTCTATTGCTCAGTGGGATCAAACTGTGCAAAAACCTTATGGCATATCTCAAAAATTCTGCAAAATTTATAACAGTGGTGCTCACTACAAGGGCCCATTGATTAATTCCAAAATGATTATAATTCTTCAGTCACCGGCCATGGTGCGTCAGGCTTGCTTTGCCATGAGATCTTCATGACGTGATCCACCTTTTAAATATGTGGAACTTAAACTTGCTTTTGACGCTGTGCTCAAAATAGCAGGAGGAGCTTCTGCTGGAGGTTTGTATTCATATGCTTCCTCCATTTGATTTGATGGAAATATTCATGGGTTTTTTAAGCAATTTGAGTTTGCAACGGAAGGAGCCTTGGATCATCATGTAGTGAAACTATTAATATCCATTACTGGATGCTGGAAGTGCCAATAAAGTCACCTGCTATATTCCAAAGAGTTCCGTTACATATTAAGAAGTAAAGGATACTGTGCTGCAGTTGTTCAGAGGAACATCAAAGATGTTGCAGTGGAAAACTAAGTTCTTGACCATTAGGTTTCATAGTAATGAGACTCTCACTGCATTTGCTTAACAATTTACAGTGGAAGCTCATGTGTTAATTGGGGAAGGGACATTATCTGAATCTGACATGTGCACTGCAATGATCTCTGCGGTGAATCCAAACCACGAGCTCTACAATGTCATGACCCTGATGTTGGAGAACAATTTACCCCTGCTTAAAATTGTTCAGTTTTTGCGCCGTCTAGCTGTAACCTTCCCTCCACCCAATACATAGTGGAAACATAATGCCTCCATTGTTAAACCTTTTTATTCAGGGGAAATTCAGCCGCCCAGTTCAGCTTCTGCTGAGTTCCCCCCAGCAGTTTAACTTCCACCCTGGACCCGCTTATCAGCAACAGTCCAATGACCAAACTGAGCCTAATTATGCTGATTGCCCACAATCAAATTATTGACAAGGCTCATATTACAAAGATAAAGGACGCAGGCCCTACAGGGTTAATCGTTTTAAATGTGGTCGCCCTGGGCACCTGGCCCAAGGTTGCCCCAATAGTCAGGTCCATCACATACATCAGAGACAGTACTATGGAAAAGTCAGAGTGGAGTAGAGATGGGACTCTTTACTTTCGCTATCCCAAACCCAAACGTCCCCCTGAACCCATTGAAGTGTATACAGCGGAAGTTCCCTAGTATGATTATGTGTTCCTGTATCAGCAGCCAGTTGGAGGAGTGAATTTTGAAACAAGAGCAAACCAAAGCTGCAGCGGAAGAAGGATCTCAGATGCAGCCCATGCCATACGCTTGTCAAATGTTTGACCAATATTCCACTGACACTTTGGACCCATTCGCAGATTCACCTTCCTTGCAAGGAGTAACCATCATTCTTCTGGTCAACGCTATCATCAAAGAATACCCTCAAAGTTAGTGAGGGGATTGCGAGTTCCCTTGAACAGAAATTCTTTAAATGTACATGCATTAACCAGTCAAAATACATCATATATAGAATTTACGTACTGTGAAATTGTTATAAAAACATGATTTCATGCTATAATAGATATGGGTGCTCCAGTTAACATAGTTTCCACTAAGTTGGTGGCTAAGTTGAAATAAAACCTGATGTGGAACAACGGATGGTATATGGGACTTCTGGAGAAGATAGCACGGTCTCTGAGGGAGCATACAGCGCACTTCTGTTGCTATATAGGTCAATTGACATTATAGCCCTGGCGATAGTGTTGACAAATGATAATTATGATAATCTTAATTGGAACTGCTTTTAAGTGACACTATGGTTCTGTATTTGATATGGCAGAGGAGACGTTCAAACTTTTGGTACAATGGATCCAAATTTACTTTACCTCCAGCGAAGTGCTAAAGGAATTGGTGCACACGAGGCATATCAACCTTGCCTATAGTGATGAGGTGATTCCAGTGTGATCATCGAGTAAAAAAAGAGGACCTGATCCCTTCCCCAGAAGATATATGAATATCGTACTTCCTCTCCAAGCTGCTGGACCTATATCTATCCCCTCTGGTCAACAAGTAATAGTGAACACCGAATTGGAGGTAGAAGTTCCACATGAACTCTATGGGGAAGTTATTGGTTCTTATCAGCAATTGTTGCTTGAACCCCACGAGGCTCCAGGCATTATACTCTTGGGACATGAGGAGATCAAGGTTTTACTTACAAATCTAAAAATGGAACCTTTGCAAATCCGCCAACATCAAATAGTGGCGTATTTACACTTGACCCCTGTTGAGGAGGTCCTTCAGGATTATGAGTTTGGGTCACTGGACGAATTTGGCCTACCTGTTGAACCACAGCCCGGCTTAATGACTGTGGTACCACACAATGGTTAATGGGGTTATAAGAAGCACAGAAGGATTAAGAAATAGTTTTATTTCAAAAATATAAAGAGATTTTAGCTGTCAATGACCATGATTTAGGATGCGCGTGGGGGTGGTCCATTGGTTAAAACTGGGGATCATCCTCCCATCAGATCACAACTTATCTGCCGTTCAAGGGCAGCTGAGGAAGTAGTGACAGCAGAAATTAAAAAGCTACTGGGGTAAGGGATGCTTGAACCTTTGAAGAGTCTTTTGGATTCACCCATCCTAATTGTAAAAAAGAAGGATGGGACCAACCAGGTGGTAATACACTATTGGAAGCTCAACAGTATCACCAAAGAAGGACTCATATCCTTGCAATGGATTGATGATGCACTGGATTGATTAGGCGGAGCTTGTTACTTCTTGATGATGGAGTTAATATCAGGTTATTGACAGATTGAATTACCCACAGCAGAACAGGAGAAATGCGCCATTATTATATCTACAGGGTTTTCAACCAACCTGTATGCTACAAGGGCTGTTTAATGCCACAGCTTTGTTCCAACGGGCCATGGACACCATTTTCAGAGACCTGAAGCTGTCATGCATCCTCATGTACCTCGATGATATCAATGTCTTTTCATGGACGTTCTCCAAGCATCTTACCCATCTGGAGGAGGTCTTCCACCGGCTTGTGGAGGCCAATGTCAAGATCAAGCCTCAAAAATATCACTTCTTTAAAGACCAGCTTTAGTAACTAGGGTTTGTAGTAGATGTGACGGGCTGAAGCTTCAATTAAACAAGGAGGAGGCTATCTGAGTTATGCTTAAAACAAACAGTAAGTGCAATACGCTAGTATTTTTAGGGATGGTCAGCTATTACTGGCGCTTTATACCCAGCTTTAGTTGTATTGGAGGTCCGCTGTTTGATTTATATAAAATGATGCCATATTTGAATGGACGGAACGCTGACAATTCTCTTTTGATACACAAATGGCGCTAATTAGTGCGCCAGTGTTGCGCTATCTGAACTTTGATAAAGAGTTCATCACTAAATGGATTCGTCCCTTTCCATTGTAGGGCAGTTCTATCTCAAAAAGATGATGAGGGGAGGAGCACCCTGTAGCGTACTGCATTAAGAGCCTGAACCTCTATAAAAGCAATTATACTGTGACTGAGCAGGAGTGCTTAGCGGTGATCTATGCACATAAGCAATTTTGGGTGTATTTGCATAGGGTAAACTTTAAAGTAGTAACGGATCATGCTTCATTACGCTGGTAGCAAAACCTCAAGGAGCCAGAAGAGCGCCTAGCCCAATGGACTCTCAAACTGCAGGCTTTTGACTTCAGATATTCTCCACTTCCCTGGAGCAAAACACCAGAACGCCAATTGCTAGCGGAGATTCCCAACTATTGCCGTGATGGCGGATCTCAGCAATGTGATGTATGATAAGATGCTCAGTGGGAAATACGATGACATCTGCCCCAAGTTATAAAAGTTTTAAATGCGATGCAAGCAAGTACCTTCTAATGGAATGATGAGTTGTACAAGCATATCAGCGTTTTGACATTGAACAGCCCATGACCCTCGTCATGGCCTAACATTATAATGAGCATGCATATGGCAGTCAGATATGATGGCGTGCGCAAGAAGTTGGAATTATTGCAGCCTCAGTATTACTGGGAAAGCATGAACTTCGATGTGCTTGATACTATCTCCTCCTGTCACCAGTGCCAAGTGGAAAAGACATTCCTCCAGAAGACGTCCTATCAGTTAGTAAAACCACAGTTTTTCTTAGCATACAGTTTCCCTGGACGTTGTTGGCCCTCTGCCAATGGGAGCTAACTGGTACAATTACATTCTGGTGTCAATTTACCACTTAACCAGGTGGGTTGAGGTGTGGTCAATACAGGATCTGGGGGCAGTCACAGTGGCCAAGTTCATAATGGAATGTATTATTCAGTGACATGGCTGCTCTCAGTTCCTCCTTACCAATAACAGAACTAACTTCACTTCCCACATCCTTTCAAGGCTAAACAAGCTGATGGCCATCCGTGAGGTTCTGGAAACCTCATACTACCCTAAGTCCTACAGAATGTTCAAGTGGGTCATTGGGACTTTAGTGAACATACTCTGTAAATTAGTAGCGGATTGACCCTCAGGCTGAAGTTCCCTTATTTCCACTGCTGTCTTCCCCTATAAAATTATTTATCATTCTGCCATAGGGAAGAGCCCCTTTCATTTACTGTAAGGATGACACCCTGCTCTTCTGGCGCTTCTATATGCCTGTGTGAGAGATATTGGTGGAATGGATCCCCAACGTTATCTGACAACCCTAGCTGACTCATCAATAAATTTACAAACTGAAGTATACTCATTCAGCTTAGCTAAGAAGATAAAGAATCAGACTGCCAATCTGGTACAGCATAGCGGGCTAGCTCAGTTCAATAATGGAGACATGGTTCTATTCCATGACCAACATGGGTTTGGGTGGAGCATAAGTTGTCCATTATCTGGATTAGTCCATTTGAAATAATTAAGAAAACAGATGTCAATGCTTAAATTATCAAGGACTCTGTATGTGGTTGGATTGTTAACCAAGTGCGCGCAAAGTTCCTCTGAGCATATATGCAATAGGAGCCTTATCATCCAGTCAAGGGGGGTAATGTTGTGATTTTGATATGACTGAATGATAAACTCTAAGTCATTATGGCGGAATGGGTAGAATCCGCAGATCATGATTCTGAACTACAATGATTTAAGCGCCTTAGGATGAGATGATAATGGGTTGAATGGATAATATTGTATCACCTCCAAATCAGGCGATAAGATAATGGTGACAAACAACAAATAATTGGATGTCAATGTATGACAAATAATGAGTGGATCGCCTTGAACTAAGGTGATAGAAAATTGAATACCATACTCTGCTGGAACCAATGAGACACAGCGGAACTGAATAGTAAAATTGAGAAAATGGTATCATCTGAAGTCGCTGAGATATAAGTGAGGTGAGATGATTGAAGGGGGGAGGATTGTTAGTAGCTTTGAGAGAGCAGAGCAGTGAGAATCCGCTGAATATATTGCCTTAAAATAAAGAAGCGTTGTTGGGGCCATTTCTCTATATTATTATATCTATTTATTTGAGTGTGTTTTTTTAGTACTAGATGTATTTGAGTGTGTTTTGAGGACCAACGATCTCCATACTGTCCATTCTATTGCTCAGTGGTATTGACACTGTGCAAAAATATTACAGTGTATCTCAACGATTCCGCCAAATTTATAACAAGCATCAAGAGATAAGAAAAGGTCTGCCAGTTCCCATTGGGATACCTAAAATTCCACTGCCTTGGGTCTATGTTAGAGATTAACCTACCTACTGACAAACAGTTATGTACGCTGCCCAACGTTCCTATTTCAGATGAAGTAACCTCAGACGAGCTAAAAAGTTCACTCCATATTAGATACATACAATGATATTTTCTCTATATTTAGTATTGATTACGAGCACATGAAAGGTTTGGAGCCACACATCTTGATGTTGGTAATGCCAGTCCTATCTTATTGAAACCTTAAAATAAAAGGTCAAAGAACAACAAATGAGGACTGATATAAAGCAGTTATTAGACGCTGGATTACTAGTACTTTCCCATAGCCTTTGGGCGTTTCCTCTCCTCTCTATAAAAAAGAATAATGGAGGTCATTGAGTCATTTTGGAATACTAAAAATGAACAACCTCACGAAAAAGGACAATTTCCATATTCCTCACATCAAAGACGCTCTGGCTTAACTCTCTGGCTCTAAATTTTTTCTGCTATGGATTTGGCTAGCGGCTACTGGCAAATGGACCTTTTCCCACAAGATCAGGAAAAATGTGCTCACATTTGCAGTGAAGGCCTATTTCAACCCACTCAATTAACTCAGGGGTTGTGTAATGTGCCTGCATCCTTAAGGCGAAAAATAATCACATTTTACAGAATCTTGAGCTAAGTTGTATTATAGTCTATCTTGATGACATCACATTGTTCTCCAAAACTTTTAATGAACACCTTATCATCTAAAGGAAAGTTCCAGCGCCTATGTGAGTCTAACATCAAGTTAAATTACATCTATATGCACCTTTTTTAAGTGAAATTAGATTTTCTTGTACATAATATCGCACAGGAAGAAATTTAAGCCTTTAAAGATAAGGTTGAAGCAATATCAAAAAATGCATCCACTTCAAAACCTATGAGATAGCAGGTGCTTATATATATGATAGGGTATTATTATCAGTTCATACCAAACTTAACCTAGCTCAGTGAGCCTCTCATACATTTGTGGCTAAGAACAAACCTTTTTATTGAGGTGCAGAACAAAAGGCCGCATTTGAGATGCTAAAGTAATTCTACAAGAATGTCCTATCCTACGCCACCCCAATTATGGCAAACCTTTCATCTTGTTTACTGATGCTTTTGATTACATAGTTAGGGCCATCTTGGCTTAATTGGATAATAATGATATGGATCATCCGGTTTTCTACTTAAGCAAGATGCTTTTAAATCTGAATGTACCTATGGCGTCACAGAAAAGGAGTGGCTTGCTGTCTTACTTGCTGTAAAAATTACCTCCCATTTTTGTATAAAAACTACCTTCACTGTGGTTAACAAATTTTTTTTTCTTTAAATGGCTACAAAATATGAAGGATCCTATCAGACGGTTGGCTCATTAGCCTTTTAGCTCCATTATTATGATATGAAGATTAAACATCAGGCTGAAAATCGCCGTATGAATATCAATGGGTTGACTAAGTTGCTTGTCCTTCACTTTAATAATAGTGGAGCTGAGAGATTACATGATCTCCTAATGATCCCTGATGCTTGGGACAATTAGGATGAACCTGGAAAGAATTTTCTAACATGATATTCCTGAAACACCAAAGTGGAGATTGGGAAGCGATATAAAAAGGTAAGGGCAAATTGGTTGCCCAATCTTTAGTCTTCAGAACAAGTACATGCTAACGTGGAGCCCACTCTACCCTTTGTCACGGCGGAGTATGGAAGACCTAAGAATGTATAAGAAATTGGTACAATTGGGATGGTGTTAAGGAATCTATTTGAAGTCCTGAATGCCTTCTTGTTCTGCAAAAAGCAATCCAGTCTTAAAACCAAAAAACTATTAACCTACTACCCCTCAATAACTCTTTCATATGACAGTTTTAATGTGGCAGATCACCTACCCTGTCAAGAGAGTGTCTGTAACTCTCTCGTTCCCAGAAAGGTGGTGCAGGATGCATAGCCACACCTCCAAGGAACGAGTCATTAGTAAAGATGGGAACAGGGCACCAAGGAGGGTGCTGGAGCAAAATTAACCAAGGGCAAGGGTGTACAGAGCAGTGTATAATATTAGATAAACAAATAAACAACAAAACTTGTTTGAACTCCAAAGGGAAGTCCATAACCAAGTGGAGATTGGCGATGGGGTGCTTGGGAGCCTCAATTTGATTAGAACAGGGCGTCCCAGAGGTGCACCAGATACTGTAGTTATTATTGCTTAAATGAAACGGCCAATGTTGTTGGAGACATTCTCAAGGAGTTCTGCGCACAGGTTCATCTAAGGAACCGTACACAAAGCGTAAAAATATAATAAGAGATTTTATTAGGAATTCAACCGACAAGAAAGGTTGGTCTTGCAGAAACATAATTAAACAATGAGGTGAGAGTCATCAATATACAGGAGTGGTGCTAATCCTAAGCGAACCAATAGGCGCACACTACCATTGAACAGTGTACTGTAACTTGATATTGTCTAAGCTCAAGTTTTAAATTGCAAGTAGACTCATCCCTATTTAACAATATTATAAATGGAACGATATTAAAACCCTGCTACCCAAGCAACTTTAATGAACTGTCTGTATTGAGAACATAGCTAGTGTGCTTTAATACCCTGGCTGTAACGCTGGGCAAGCATCATGCACATTCCCAGGATCAACCTGGGTATATTTTTAATTTACCCAGCGTTAGTCCATGGTATGTTTTAAATCATAAAGGCCTTGTAACTTGAACTTTTTGGCCTCCTGATAATCCAGCCTTTTCCTTGCAGTCTTTTACCTTAATTATGTCATGTAGCCATATAATACTACAGACTACTGGTGGAGATTTTAACATACTAGTTTTGATTGATCACTTTAAAGTGGATTGAAGCTGCAGTTCTCCAAGCCCAATTTTCTAAAGCTACCGCCACTTTTCTTAATCAGTATTTTCACCCTCCATGGTTGCCTCAAGTTCTACTATGGATAACACGAAAAATTTTACCTACAGAGTGGTCAATATCCTGCCTACCTCCATGGGAGCACAACTTTTCTAAGCCTTATAACCCAGTTGAGAAATGGTATGACTGGATGATAAGCCATATATCTAGCGGTTCATATTTTATTAATTGAGGTAAGCCTCAAGATTTGGGTGGTAGATTAGGTTGACTGGAAGCGACTTAATTGAAGTGATTGTAGTTTGGAGAATAGAGGGAATTCCGCCAAAGCCTCAATGATGTGACGAAACCCCTAAAATTATAGTAGATAGATAGTTTCCAAGCTGATGTGTAAAAATTGACTGAGGATACTGAAGATTAAGAGCTGAACGATAATGAAATGAGGAAGTCTTTTAGAGGAGAAGAGAGAAGGAAAAGAGTTAGTTGAAGTAGTCCATTACTATATATTTCAAATAAACTATTATCTGTTGGGGTGATAGCTCCTTATTTATTACTTTTTGTGTGTTATCAAGAATCAGCAATTTTCATATCATCCATCCATTGCTCAGTGGTGCTAAACCCATTCAATCAGCCTAGCGAATTTAATCAATACCACCAAAATTTAACAGTGGTGCTTACTACTTGGGGCCACTGATCAACTGTAGTATAACAGCAACTAGGCCATAACGACAATCCCCACTACTTGTTTCAGAATTTAATAGGGTTCCTCAACTGATACTCTGGCGAGCTGATGGAGTTATCCAATGAGTAACTGGCACTATTTACGGTAACAGAATTAGAAGACAAGAAAACAGTATGACTTGCAGTTAGCAGCTTTCCCGCGTTAGAATCAGACCATCAGGGCAGATCCACAAACATAACCCCTCAGCAACTGCAGGTTATCATGGAATGGCTCTTGCGGGGCTAACGCCTCTATGCTGGAGATGTGGGTGAACATGCCATGAGCCTGTTATATAATCAACGTGACCAAAGAGCAGTTATGAAGTGTTTATGTCTTACATTGGTGCTATTACTACGGGTTTGTCTCACTGGCTCAACTCACATGGGGTTGAGGATACCTGGTCGCTTATGTTTAGCCTTTGATCCGCCAACTTCTACATGTGTTGGCCTGGCATAATATTAAAATAGGCGATGCCATGCGTTTTACTCAAGTGCAAAAAAATAACACTCTCCTCTTGCTTGAATGCCTTGGCTACTCTTTCTCAGAAATACAGGAGGCGCTAGTGCAAGTAGACATTCATGTCATAGATGTTTGCAAACACATGGACCAATTAGTCCCACAATTGAAGCATGAGTTGCTAAGTATAATAGGAGAATTATTAGACCGGCGTGATCTTTTGGGTGAATGGATATGAGATGTCACGACATTAGTAGTAACACCAAGCACTTTATGGTTGACATGTCCAAATGGGCAGAAGGCATAGACACGGCAGTGGATCAGAGGAGGGATCAGGTTACCCTTTTAGAGTAGCGGGTGACTGATCATGCCAACGCAGTGGCAATCTAAATCATCTACCTTCAAGATGAGTGGAGTAATCAGCGGACTGCATACCATTTGGGTGTCTCTTTCTTGGAAACCTCGGATTATGGGAAGTTTCTGGGCTGGATCAATCAGCTGGAGAGTTCCAGCCAAGCGGCTCGAGGCCAAGCCATTACTCTTCCATTTGTTGAGATGGTGGAGTATACCAATATGCAAGTGCGCTTGTAAAACCTTTGACAGTCTAATGAGGAGCTGGTGCAGAAATGAGCCGCTTTAATCAATCAAGTGGATGAAGTGAATCAACAAGCTTGTGACACTTGATGGCAGAACACAATCATGCGTGGCACATTGGAGGATGTCCTCATATGGCTTCATGAAATGGAGCATATAATAGATACAGAGCAAGGCTTCCTCCACGAATTACAGAAAAAAGTTGAGGAGCTTAGGCTGGGGGTGAAAGATGGGAAGTGTCACTGCAATTTGGTCAAAGCGGAGAAGATAATTGACATAATTTTTACTTTACCAACTGGCTAATGAAGTAGGTCACAGTCAGCAGCAAGTCTGGTGAGGAATCTACGGTATGGCTAGCAAGTGCCCCCCAATTGTCATGGCAGTTTCTCACAGAGATCCAACCTCAACCTGGTCAACTATGGCAGTTTTGCAGCCAGCCTCGGGACCCTATTCTTTCCCACAAGGGGATGTTCCCATTGGCCAATATGAACCTAATTTGTCTATTCCCCAAGCCTGAAGCACGGAGCTGGGCGATTTTATACAGATAAAGAACCTATTGCCTTTCAGCTGAGATGAAAACATGAACAAATATTTTAAATGTTTTGAATTCGCCATGGAAGGAGCATTGGACTGGCGTAAGGCTAAACTGTTGTTATCCTCTATGGATGTCAAAAGCGCCAACCATGTCATATATTACCATAAGAGTAGTACCATAATGTATCAAGAGGTGAAGGAGACCGTGCTCCATTTGTTTGGGGGGTGGCGAAGATGGCTCAGCGCATGGCCAAAGTTCTGACAATAAAATTTTAAAGGAATGAGTCCCTGGTTGAATTTACGGAGAGGTTCATAGCTGAGGCTCATGTTTTAGTGGAAAAAAATATCTTAACCAACAAGGACGTGGGCATTGTGATGGCGGCAGCTATTAAGCCATATTGAGAGCTGTATAATGCTATGGCCCACATTCTTCAAGAAGACGCGAAGCTATTGCAGAAAATTAATTATTTACGCCATCTCTCTTTCACTTTTAGTGCTCCCAACGTGGAGCAGAAAGCCCATGAAACAGCCGCCAAATCCCCATTAGGGAATGGACCACAACAACTTGGTTATAATTTGTTGGGTAATACTTGTCCACTTAATATGTTGGCGTGTCCTTTCCGTCCTCCTTATGCTTAACCAGCTCATCCACAGCATAATTACAATCCATTGTTTAACTGCTGACCCAAACCTTTGGGCGCAATACAGAGATGAGAGCCATTTAGAATTGTTTTTTTTCGTGCATCCAAAGAGGCCACTATGTGGCTAACTGCCTTGGCAAACTTCATGTTCATGCAGTACCACCCACTCTCATCAAACATGGAAAAGTTCAAGCGGAGCAGAGAAGGGATGCTCTACATCTGCTAATCAAGATTTATTTGACCCTGATGATTTCCATGAGTCACTTTGCATCAGTTCCAGTACTCACCAAAACAACTTATTATATCAACAAAATCCCCAGGATATCTCAGCCTCAAACCAAGAGAGTAACCATAACAATACTGACTTGGATTTCCATCAAGATGTGATAAAGACATACGCCTGGCAAATCCTTGAGCAAACCAACGCAGGTGAAGTCAGACTTCAATGGACGTCTCCACCCTAGTGGGGGTGAACGTTGCAATTCTGGTAGAAGATTGACCAGGAGTATCCTCATGTCAGCTCTGATATTGTCACATTTCTTAGTACCAAAAAAGCCCTTAGATGTTCATGTAATAAACGCCAATGGTTCTTCTTTTTTGGAGTGTAAATACAGTAATTTCGTACAGAATACAAAAAACTAAGCTGCTATAGATACAGGCGCTCCAATCAATATAATATCCACTAAGCTCATAGCTAAGCTTCTGCTTAAGCTTGATGTGAAACATCAAGTAGTGTATGGGACCACAGGGGCTCAGAGGACTGTGTCAGAGGGTGTTTATAGTGTGTTACCTTTGAGTTTCAGTTTGGTCAGAGCTTCCACCCCAGTGGTGGTTCTGACTAGTAATTATGATATGTTGATCAAGGCTACATTCATGTGGCAATTTGGGGCAGTGGTCGATATAGCGGAAGAAATAGATAATATCCTGAGCAACAGATCCCCATGTATTTTACCTCCATTGGAGTCCCAAAGGACTCAATTCGCTCCAGTCAAATTAATTTTGCATATAGTGATAGATGATCCCTGTACATTATTCACAGATGAAGCAAAGGACTAGAGCTCTGCCTAACCATATCTATGAGTACACCGGTATTCACCTAAGGTCTGCAAACGCCATAAGTATACCTTCATGGAATCAGGTCATACTAGGAGCAAAGCTTGAAATAGACATCCCAGAATGGCTATATGGGGAAACTATGGGGCTCTACCAGCAATTGCAGCACAAACCACATGTGGCTCCTGGATTACTGTTACCAGGGCATGGGGAAGTGAAAGTAATGATAGTGAACCTTCAGAAGAAGTCAATGACGGTCCAAAGGCACCAAGTGGTGGCTTATTTACACTTGACTCCAATTTATGAGGTTCACCATATTCACAATTTGGGTCTTGGGAAGACCTTAGCCTACCTGTAAAAACCTCGTTTGGCATAATGACAGTGGTTCTGTGGATACTCTGACTGGGCTGTCAGAGTAACAGAAGGATAGGGTTATGGCCCTGTTTGAAAAATATCAAGGAATTATTACATCCACTGACCAAAACTTGGGGTGTGCGCGTGGAGTCATGCATCAGGTAGACACATGTGACACCATCACATTTGGGCACACCCTATTCAGCGCTCAATAGCTGTGTGGGAGTTGTTCAATGAGGTAGACAAATTAATTTAACAGGGATGTTGGAGCCGTCAAAGAGTCCATGAGCATCGCCAGTGCTAATTGTTAAGAAGAAAGATGGCACAAACCAGGAGGTATTCAACTACTGGAAGTTTAATAGCGTCACAAAGAAAAATTCATATTCTCTCCCGTGGATTGATGACACTTTAGATCGGTTGGGAGGTGCTATTTTCTGCCATGGACTTAATATCAGGGTACTGGCAGATAAAGTTGCTGGCGACAAAATGGGAGAAATGCGCCATAATTATTTTGAAGGGGTTGTTTCAGCCCACGCATATGCCCTAAGGGTGATGTAATGCCCCAGCTACATTCTAGCGGACTATGGACAAAACTTTGGGTGATTCAAAGCTGCCCTACGTTATAGTATACCTTGACAATATAAATATGTTCCTGAGTACATTCACAGAGCATTTTGACCACTTGGAACAAGTGTTCCGCCAACTTTCTGATGCTAACATCAAATTAAGCCTCAAAAGTGCCATTTTTTCAAGGAGCAATTGAAATACCTCAGGTTCATGGTAGACTTAAAAGGGCTGAACCTCAGCTGGAAAAGGTGGAAGCTATACATAAGAAGACTTATCCAGGTAATAAATGGGATATCCAGATAATCTGGGGGATGTTTGGTTACAACCAGCAGTTCATTCTTAACTTCAGCTGTATTGGGGCACCGCTCTTTGAGTTATTGAAGAAAAACGCAACCTTTGACTGGACTGAACGATGTCAAAACGCTTTTGATGCCTTGTGGACCACGTTGGCTAGTGCGCCAGTTTTGCAACACCCTAATTTTGAAGAAATATTTATTGTGCAAATGGACACTTTACTTTCCACTGTAGGGACAGTAATATCCCAGAAGGATGATGATAGTGTGGAGCACCATGTTGCTTTTTGTAGCTGAAGCTTAAATTTTTTATTATATATTTGAGGCAAGCTGACCAGGGGATGGACATTACCAAAACTAAAAATATACTAAAAAACTAATGAAACTACTTGGTTCAAACAAAAACGCCCTAATGAGCGGATTGAGTGAAATGCTTTAAAAACTGACCAACCAGGTGGGCAGCGGAAACTGCTTATCCTTCCATGGTGGAAGGGGAGGGGGTTGGGGGTCATCTTCAGCAGCCTCTTTAGCAGCATCTTCTTCCTCCTATAGTAGAGTGCGTGTCATGGCTGTCAGTAATAGCGTTGGGGCATCTGCGGTATATGGTTCATTATCTTTAATAATTAGAATACATGGAAATTGCCAGCTATGTATATGGCACTGAGATATTTGGTTAAAGCTTTTTTCAGCTTTAATCTGGGCATCTGGGAGCTGAACAAATGTGGCAATGTTGGTTCAGGTTATTTTTGCTTTTGGATTCCATGCTATAGTTGCCACGTTTTGGATAGCATTGTTTGCATTTTTGTAATACTTGTTAACCAATATTTTGCTTTTTGAAGTTAAGGTTGCGGGGATAACAGGAGGTGAAATTCCTCCTTTGAGTATTGCTGCTGATTTAGCGACAACTTTATGCAGGGGACAACAATCTGGTGTTGCAGCTGCTTCAACTGCAAGCTGGTAATCACTGTGAAACAATTCAGCATTTGGCTGTGGGTTATAAAGTCAAGGGGGGTATTTGGCATCCCATTCTACATTAATGAACCGTTCAATTTGCAGAGATGGTTCTTCAATAAATTTACCTGATTTATCAATTTCAGCCAATAACTCCCATGGGTTTTGGTTGAATTTTATTGGGGGATCAGCGTACAGTTGAGGTTTGTTTGATTCATTTAAGGAAGCATGGGATCAAACTGGGATCCAATCCAATGCTTGATTGGAGGAACTATTTATGGCATTGGGGTGAGGAGGAGGCTGATTGGTGGCTGCAGGTGCAGCTGCAGCAACAGGCTTTGAGGGTGGAGGAGGTAGGATTGTGCCCCATGCCAGAAATTGTAAAGGGTGGGCAGCAGATTGGAAGTCGCTGAAGCTTAAATTATCTTGAACGTAATTACACTGTGACTAAGCGGAAGTGCTTAGCGGTGAAATATTCATATAAACAGTTTTAGGTATACCTCAGTGGTGTGAAATTCAAAGTTTTAATGAATCATACTTCCTTGCATTGGCTGCTGAATCTTTGGAAACTGAATGATGACTTGTGCAATGGGCCTTGAGACTCCAGGCATATGACTTTAAGATATTACACTGGCTAGGGGCGAAACATCAGAATGTGGACTGTCTCTCATGCTTACCAACAGTCGCCATCACAGTGGATTTGGTGGACATCATGTATGAGAAGATGATTGTGGGCAAGTATCACACTGAGCTGTCACATGTGATCAAGGCGCTAAATGGACTTAGATGGGATAACTTCATGTGCAATGAGGAACTATATAAAAATTTGGAGAATTGAAGCTGAGCTTCCCAAAACCTTTCGCCAGGTCAGCAATTATTGTAAATGCTCATAAGGCGGTAGGTCATGGAGGGTTGTGGAAAATTTTGGAGTTTTTGTGACCTCACTACTATTGAAAAAGCATGCATTATGACATGCTTGAGATGGTTGCTTGTTGTCACCAGTGTCAAGTGGAGAAACCTTTCCACAATAAAACTACTGTCATGATTCTGATATGACTGGACAATCAGCCCTAAGTTGTTATGGCGGAATGGATAGGATCAACTGAGTTTAATATGAGTAATCATTTGAGCGCCCTGAGATGAGGTGATATTAGGTTGTTGGGAAATTGCCTCAAATTAGGCGATCATGAAATTAACAGATAAAGAGTTGCCAGAACCAATGAGATACAGCGAATTAAATTACCAAGCCATGGAAGCGTTATCATCCAAAGTTGCTATGATATAGGTGAGATGAGATGATTTAGAAGAGGTTAGGTTGTTAATAATTTAGAGTGAGAAAAACAGCGTGGATCTGCTGTGTTTATTACATTAAATAAAATAGTGTAGTGAAAGAAAGTGCTTCATATTTATTAAAGTAGTTTATTCTGTTGTTTCCAAGGGCAACAATCGTCATATTGTTGATCCTATTGCTCAATGGGCCAAACCCTGTACAAAATCCCATACGGCGTATCTCAACGATTCTGCCAAATTTATAACAGTATGCTCACTATAGAAGGCCCATTGATCAATCACAAAAACTGATAAAAGTTCCTCAGTCGCTGGTCATGTCCTATCCAGCTTGCTTTGGCAAGGAATCATGCCAAGACACTGCAACCATTGAATATGCGGAACTCAAGCTTTCCCTGGACGCTGTGCTCAAATGGAAAAAGGAGTTTCTGCAAGAGGGTTTTTTGTAAGCTGCCTCCGTTTGATTGCAATGGGAACATCCATGGATTCTTTAAGCAATTTGAGTTTGCAGTAGAAGGAGCTTCAGATCAGTGTAAAGCCAAATTATTAATGATCACCTTGGATGTCATAAGTGCTGACCAAGTTACTTGCTATCTTCCCAACAGTTCCGTTACCTATCAAAAAGTGAAGGATACTGTGCTGTGGTTGTTTGAAAAGACTTTAAAAATGGCACAACGGAAGGCTGAGCTTCTAATCATTGGGTTTCAACATAATGAGACCCTCACTGCGTTTGCTGATTTATTTTCAGCAGAAGCCCATGTGTTAATTGTGGCAGGGATTTTATCTGTTGTGACATAAGCATAGCATTGACCTCCACTCTGAAACCATACTGTGAGATTTTTGATGCCATGGCTCAATCTTTAGAGGTTGACGTATCCTTGCTTAAACTTGTTCAAATTCTACGCTGTCTATCAGCTACCTTCCCCCAGCCAATATTGAGTGTATACCTATTGCCTCCGCTGCTTGCCTTTTTTACTCATTGGAATTATTTCTCCCTGTTCAGCGTCCAGTTGGCATCCCCTGGTCATATTATCAATACAAGCCTCGCTTTTAACCCAGTTTCCAACAGCAGTTCACCTATCAGGAGGAGCCTGGTTACATTGTTCAATTCCAGCCTAGCCTTTGATGTGGCCCAATTTACAACAATCAAGAACGCAGGTCTTATGGGGTCAATTGCTTTTCATGCGGTTGCTCTGGGCACCTGGCTAGAAGTAGTCACAATCATAGGGTCTAGTACCTACTGTAGAAGCAAATAATCAGAAAAAAAGTTAGAGCAGAGTATAGATGGAACTCTCTACATCCGCTATTCTGACTCAAAAGTCCCACCAGAACCTATTCCTCTACATTCAGCAGAAGTTCCTCAGTATGATGATGCCTTTCTATATCAGCAGCTGGTTGGAAGGGTGAATGTGCTGACACGGACACAATTCATGGACATGGCAGATGCAGACTCTCAGGAGCAACCAAAGCATTATGCTTGTCAAACGTTCAATCACCTTTCTACAGATGAACCAGATCCAATAGCTGATGCGCTTCTCTTGAAAGGGGTAAACGTGGCCCTCCCTGTGGACTCTATTTTTAAAGAATACCCTAAAGTAGGAAGGGCATTATGAGCTTCCTTGGAAAAGAGATCCGTTAAATGTCCATGTCTTAAAACAATCAGATGCATCTTACTCTGAGTGTACTTACTGTGACACTGTTGTAGCAAAAACCTAAGTTTGCGCAATAATTGATACAGGTTCTCCAACCAACATAGTATCCACAAATTTGGTGTCAAAGTTGGTAATAAAGCCTGAAGTGGAGCATCATATGGTGTATGGGACTGCAGGCGTGGAAAGCACAGTCTCTGAAGGAGCGTACAGCGCGCTACCCTTACAGTTTGGGTCTATTGTCATTTTAGCCCCATTTATAGTGTTACCAAACAATAACTATGACCTGAAAATCAGAACTGCTTTTATGCACCACTTTGGGGCTGTTGTTGATATGACAGCGGAGACATTTGAAATTATGGGGCAGCGGATCCCAATATACTTCACTTCCAGTGGAATGCCAAAAGATTTGGTACACATGAGTCACATTAACCTTGCAATTGGTGATGGATTGGTTTTAGTTTGCTATCATCGACTAAAGGGCAATAACTGGGCCCTTCCCATCTAAGTTATGAATATTAAGGGCTACCACTTAGAGCTACGGGCCCTATATCTATTCCCTCTGGACACCAAGTAATCATAAACACCAAGTTAGAGGTGGAAGTGCCTGCTGGGCTTTATGGGGAGGTCATTGGGCCTTATCAGCAATTATAGCTCAATCCACATGGCCTCAGGCATTACACTTCTGGGACATGGGTAGATTAAGGTCTTGGTAGCAAATCTTCAGGATAAACCAATGCAAATCTGCTGACACCAAATAGTGGCGTATTTACATTTCATCCCAGTTGAAGAGGTCCTCCAGGTTTATGAGTTTAGTTCATTGATGAATTTGGTCTACCCATAGAAAAAAGCCTGGCATAATGGCAGTTGTACCGCATGAGAATTTAACGGGGTTAACGGAAGGCCAGAGAGATCAAGAAGAAGCCTTATTTCAAAAATACAAAGAGATCTTTGCTGTTGATGATCATGATTTAGGGTGCTCGTGGGGAGTGATCCAATTAGTGGACACTATGATCACTTTCCCATCAGATCTTGGCCAATCTGCTGATCTAGAGCAGCAGAAGAAGTTGTCACATGGAAATTGATAAGCTTCTAGAGCAAGGAATGCTTGAACAATTGAAGAGCCCATGGGCTATCCCTGTCCTAATTGTCAAAAAGAAGGATGGGACCAAATGGTAGTAATAGACTACTGCAAGCTCAACAGCATTATGAAAAAGACTCATACCACTTGCCACGAATTGATGATGCTTTGGACCCGTTGGAAGGAGCGCATTACTTCTCTGCAATGGATTTGATATCTGGCTATTGGCAGATCTAGTTACCTGTGGCGGAACAAGAAAAATGCGCCATTATCATGTCAAAAGGGCTTTTTCAACTGACACGTATGCCACAAGGGCTGTGTAATGCCCCAGCTACTTTCCAACGGGCGATGAACACTATCCTTGGCAACTTGAAGCTGTCCTGCGTTTTTGTAAACCTTGACAATATTAATGTTTTCTCCTTCACGTTTTCTGAGCACCTTAACCATTTGAAAGAGGTATTCCGCCAGTTGGCTAAGGCCAGCATGAAAATAAAACCTTGGAAATGCCACTTTTTCAAGGATCAACTAGAGTACTTTGGTTTTGTAGTTGATGCAATAGAGATGAAGCCTCAACCAGCTAAGGTGGAGGCCATTCAGAAGATGACTACACCAAGCATTAAGCGAGATATACAAGTATCTTTAGGGATGGTTGGCTACTATTGCTGATTCATAACAAACTTTAGTTGTATTGGAGGTCTGCTGTTTGAGTTATTAAAAAAGGACGCCACGTTTGAATGGACGGAACACTGTCAACGCTCCTTTGATATTCTTTGAACAGCGTTGAACATTGCGCCAGTGCTATGCTACCCAAATTTTAAAAAGGAATTTATTGTACAGATGGATGCATCTCTTTCCGCTGTGGGGGAAGTTCTGTCCCAAAAAGATGATGAAGGGGAGGAGCACCCAGTGGCGTACTGCAGCTGAAGCCTGAATAGCCATGAAGATAATTATACTGTGACTGAGCGGGATTGCTTAGCAGTGATTTATGCTTACAAGCAATTCAGATTATATTTGCATGGTGTACATTTAAAAGTTGTAACGGATCATGCCTCGTTTTGCTGGTTGCAGAACCTTAAGGAGCTGGAGGGTCGTCTAGCCCGATGGGGCCTTGAACTACAGGCTTGCAACTCTGAGATCCTTCACTGACCAGGAGCAAAACACCAGAATGCTGATTGCTTATCAAGGCTACCAACTATTGCAGTTATGGCGGATCTGAGTGATATTATGTATGACAAAATGCTCAGTGGAAAGTACGATGATGAGCTGCCACAAGTCATCAAGTCGTTGAATGAAATGCAAGCCTTTACTTTCCAACTGGAATGGTGAGTTATACAAGTGGATCGGCAACTCCACAGTAACCTTTCTGCAACCCTCAACATGGCCTAACATTATCATGAGCGCACATAGGGCAGTTGGTCATGTTGGTGTGCGCAAGATGTTGGAATTATTTCAGCCTCAGTATTACTGGAAAAGCATGAACTTCAATGTGCTTGATACTATCTCCTCCTGTCACCAGTGCCAGGTGGAAAAGCTGTTCCACCGGAAGACCTCATACCAGTTAGTGAAGCCACACTTTGCTTGGCATACTGTTTCCCTTGATGTCATTGGCCCTCTGCCAATGGGAGCTAACCAGTCCAATTATATCCTGGTGGTAATTGACCACTTGACCAGGTGGGTTGAGGCGTGGGCCATTCAGGATCTGGGAGCAGTTATTGCAGCTAAGTTTTAATGGAATGCATCATTCAGCGTCATGGCTGCCTGCAGTTTATATTGCCAACAATGGTACTAATTTTAGCTCTCACATACTTCCCAAGCTCAACAAAATGATGGTCATCCATAGGGTTCTAACAACCCTGTATCATCCTGATTTCAACGGAATGGTTGAATGGGTCAATGGGTCAATGGGACCCTGGTGAACATACTATGGAAGTTGGTTACAGATAGGCCCTCTGATTGGAGTATCCTACTTTCTACCGCAATGTTTGCCTACAACATTAGCTACCATTCTGCCCCAGGAAGAATTCCATTCCAACTGCTTTACAGATGGCACCCCTCTTTCCTGCGCATCTACATGCTTGTGTAGAAGACACTGGTGGAATTTATCTGCGATGCTATTTGACTGCCCTAACGAATATGCTGATTAAATTACAAACAAAAGTGTATTCGTTCAGCTTAGCCAAGAAAATCAAAAACCAGGCTGCTGATCAGGTACAGAAAAGTGGCCTAGCATAGTTCAAAGATGGAGTCATGGTTTTATTTTATGATCAACATGGGTTTGGGAGAAAACACAAGTCGGCCAGTATCTGGATTGGTATTTGAAGTTATTGAGAAGACAGGTATTGATACATATACTATCTAGGACCCCGTTAGTGGTTGGATCATCAACTGAGTGCATGCAAAATTCCTTTGTGTGTATAAGCAATAGGAGCCTTATTATTTAGTCAAAGGGGGGTAATGTCACAATTCTGATATGACTGGACAATCAGCCCTAAGTTGTTATGGCAGAATGGATAGGATCCACCAAGCTTAATTTGAGTAATTATTTGAGCGCCTCAAGATGAGGCGATATTGGGTTGTTGGGAAATTGCCTCAAATTAGGCGATCATAATATTAACAAATAAAGAGTTGCTGAAACCAATGAGATATGGCGAATTAAAATTACTAATCCATGGAAGTGGTATCATCTGAAGTCGCTATGATATAGGCAAGATGAGATAATTGAGAAGAGGTTAAGTTATTAATAGTTTAGAGTGAGCAAAACAGTGAGGATCCGCTGTGTTTATTATATTATATAAAATATTATAGTGGGAGCAAGTGCTTCATACCTATTAAATTAGTTTATTCTTTCGTTTCCAAGGGCAACGATCATCATATTGTTGGTCCTATTGCTCAGTGGGCCAAACCCTGTGCAAAATCCCTTATGGCGTATCTCAATGATTCCACCAAATTTATAACAACTATCTACCAGCTGGTTAAGCCTCATTTGCATGGCACACTGTTTACCTTGATGTGGTGGGGCCTCTTCCAACTTTTGCAAACAATCTTAAATATATACTAGTAGTGATCAATCACTTGAGAAGTTGGGTGAAAGCAAGAGTGATCAACAATATAGGGGCTGTCACTTCCGCCAAGTTCATTATGAAGTGTGTCATAAAGCGACATGGCTGATCACAATTTATTCTCATGGACAATGAAACAAATTTCATGTCACATGTCCTGCCCAAGTTGAATAAACTAATGGCAATCCGCGGGATCTTAACTACACCATATCACTCTGAATCTAATGGGATGGTTGAATAGGTTAACATAACATTGATGAACATTTTCTGCAAGCTTTTAAAGGATCGCCCCTTTAAATGGAGTACCCTTCTATCCACCGCTGTCTTTGCATATAGTATCAGCTATCACTCATTGACAGGAAAGGGTCCTTTCCAATTACTTTATGGTAGACATTCAGCTTTGCCCTCATTGCTTTACTCCTATGCGGAAGACACTGGAGGAGTGGAACCACAGCGTTATCTGATCAACTTAATGGACACTCTGATAATTCTTCAAACTGAAGCTTAAACTACTATTTTAGCTAAGAAGATTTGCAATCAGGTGGCTTACTGAAGTAGACATAGTGGACTACCCTATTTGCTGTAGGAGATTATGTCTTGTTCCATGACCAACATGTATTTGGAAGGAGCAAGCTTGCTAACATATGGACCAAACCATTTGAGATAGTTGAAAAGACTGTCATTAATGCCTAAACCATTAAGGAACCCACAGGTGTTCAGATTATCAACTGAGTACACAATAAGTTCCTTCAGGCGTATAAGAAATAGGAAACTTATCATCCAGTCAAAAGGGGTAATGTTAAGAAATTTGGTATGACTGGACTAAAAACCTTATAAATTGTTGGATCATATTTTATTAATTAAGTTGAGCTTCGAAATTTGGGTAATAAATTAGGTCAACTGGAAGTGACTCAATTGAAGTGATAATAATTTGCAAATAGAGGGAATTCCGCTGAAGCCTCAATGATGGCACAAACCCCCTAAAAATTTTAGTGAATAGAGAGTTACCAAGCTGATGGTTCAAAATTAACTGAGAATATTGAAGACTAAGAGCCAAACAAGAGAACAGAAGGAGGAAGGCTTTTGGTAGAGAAGAGAGAAGGAAAAGGATTAGCGGAGGTAGTCTATTATTTTATATTAAATAAACTATTATCCGTTGGAGTGATAGCTCCTTATTTATTACTTATTGTCTATTATCAAGATTGGAAATATTCATATAATCCATCCTTTTCTCAGTGGTGCTAAACCCATGAAACCAGCCAAGAGGATTTAATCAATATCGCCAAAAGTTAATAAACCCTTCAACAAATGGTACTGTAGAAAGAGCAAATGGAACCTTGGTATCTATATTATAATAAAATGGTCACTTCAGACCCTATACACTGTGATCAGTTTTTGTTTAGTGCACTTAAGGCATATCACATTAGTTTTACCAGATCCTTAAAATGTCTATATTCTTCATTTTATATGGTCAAGAACCTGGGGTACCCACTCTATTAGCTAAAAATTTCTTTCTTCTAGAACTGATGATCCTGACAAGGCCATGAAGAGGTTGGCCAACACATCATACATCTACAATTTGATGCTATAACCAATTTAGCTTACACCGTCACTAAAGAAGGCCAAACGAGCTAATGAGCTCAAAGCACCTCTACCCTTTTTTCAAATATCTGACTTGGTTTTATATTATCATAACTGCATCACTCCAAGAAGCAAAAAGCTCAGGTCCGTTTGGGAAGGACCCTTCATTGTTACCTACAAGAAGGGTGATGAATAGACTATAAAATCTCTTGCTTATAGGGTTACTATCAACTGAATACAGGGACATTTTTAAAATTAAATTTTATTCAAGGTGGGCCAACCTGGGGACAATACCACACTGATGAAGGGAAGTGAAGAAAATGGGAAAGGAGGATAAGCCCTGAAAAACCTTTATTCATGGCGTATGATAGGCCAGGAACTCCATGGACCGCCTTTGTTATTTGCTATCTCAGTTTGGGCTTTGGTGCGCAACGCCAACACAGTCAAAATCATCCCCTACCCAAAGTTTATCTACTGGGATCAAACTCGGGGAGGCAGTGGTAGAGAGCTCAAACTCTAACACTGGGGTATCCTCCCCTCAATACATGGACATTTTCTACACCACTATTCTCCTCCCCAACGTTCTTGAAGGAGGTAATTTCAAGAAATTGGGTGTACAATTGGTTAATAATGATGTTTTGGTGCTAAATAGTTTTAATATTACTAAAAGTCCCGCCAAATTCTCACCAGAATTGTTTAGATCAGAGTAAGAATTTTCCCCCTAGCCCTCAGATAAGTATCCTAAATTAAGTTAATGAGGTTATGATGAACTCTCAGAGGAATAAGCAAACTGACTTGGAAGTTCACCCGAACAATAACTTTTTTTAAGCTATATCCTAAGGGAAGGCAACCCCCTTATATATAGGCTTGAAGGGGGTTCAAGAATATGGAAATATTTTACCTGCCGTTCAAGCACTATGAAATCCTGTATAAGGCCAGGAAAAAAGTATCTTTAAGATGGCTGATTGGACAAGTTATTAAGATATTACCTCTTGGATTCATAATCTCTGCTGAGGAACCAACACTCAAAAATAAAGCTTTAAATTAGCAAAAAGACCTTTGAGATTTCTGATAGGCTGAATTTTCATTTATCCAAGTTAAGCTACACTCTGCTTATTCTAAATTCTCTCGCCCATCTCATTTTTAGCCTCAGAGGACCATACCTACTGGAGTATTGTTTTAATAAGGGATCGCTTTTACCCCCATTTCCTGATATCAATAAAATTATTAAAAAACTAAAATTTATTTGTGGGTTACATTTCACCCCATACATATTACAACAGCTATTGAGAGGTTCAACACTCTTGCATCTTATATATTGTTAAGATCATGCACCTAAGCACCTGCGAGCAATAACTCATCAGGATTCCAACAAGGTATGTTCCTTAACTGTGGCATAAAAACTGTCAAGAGAGTGTCTGTAACTCTCTCATTCCCAGCGAGGTAGTGTAGGATGCACCGCCACACTGCCAAGGAGCTAGTAATTGCAAGATGGTAAACAGGGCACCGTGGAGGATGCCAGAGCAAAAGGGACCTAAGGCAAGGGTGTACAAAGCAGTATATAGTAATAGATAGCAAATAATAACAAAACTTGGATGAACCTCAAAGGGGGGTCCATATTCAAATGAAGATCTGTGTAGGAGTGCTTGGGTGCTTTGATCTGGAGGGAACCAAGGTGGCCCAGCGGTGCACCAGATACAGGAGATAATTTTGTTAAAACAAAATGACCAACGCTGTTATAGATCTTCTTGAGGAGGTCCAAGCACAGGTTTGCCTAAGGAACCATATTTAGAAAAACGTAAACTAACTTAATATTAGTTTAGAGGAAGTCAACCAACAAGGAAAGTTGGTCTCATGAAAACATACATAAACAATGGGGGGCAAAACATCAATTAGTGGAAGTGGTGCTAATTCTAAGTGAACCAATAGGCGCATGCTACAATCAGCCTGGGTTCTGTAACTTGAGATTGACAACACTCAAGTTATAGATTGTAATTGTAGGTGACCCAAATTGGTTTTTAAAATGGAACGGGTTTTGTTACCTTGTTCCTTGAGCAACAATAATGAACCATTAGGATTAATAATGTATCTGGGGCGTTAAAACGCACCAGTTGTAATGATAGGCTGATCATCACGCACATTTTCAGGATCAGCCTGGGCATATTTTTTCTGTACCCAGAGTTGGTCCATGGTATCTTTAAGGTCAGGGAGGACTACCAACTTAACCTTTTTGGCCTCCTGACATCCAGCCTTGCCATCAAAGTTGGTTCCCTCAATCATGGCATATAAATTATGACATTACCATCTCATCCTTTTGAGGCTCCACCCTCTCCAGGGGCTTTTGCCAAGGAAAAGTTCTTGTGGGCTGGGTCCAACTTTATAGCGGCAATGGTTTGCTTTAATTGAGGTCCAGCAGCCTGGAGAAAACGCTCATGGAAAACTTTAATCAGGTCTTGGTCATGAGTGGTATCACATTGGTACCCAACTGTTCTCCGCTGCATCAAATCCCTTCCATGATACAAGGTACTCAAGCCTTCTTTTCACTTGGCATGAAGCTACAAACTCCTCCACTTCACAAACTGGCGCCCCATATATGAGATAAGCCTTTGGAGTCTCTAGTGGGTAGCCCTCAAACAACGTTAGCTTAAATATATGGAAGGTGGCAAAGATCTGGAATGACAAAGGAAGATCAAACTGGTATGAGTCAGAAACACCTTTCTAACAATGCGGTAAAGCCCAATCCTCTTTGGTCCCATCTTTTTGCATAGTGCTTGATAGGATGTTTCTAGCATAAAGCATCACGATATCCCCTTCCTTGTACGCAGGACCTACCCGTCTTATTCTGTCAGCGTTCTTCTTATAAGCTTGCATTGCTGCATCCAAATTCATGTTCACCCCCTAATGTACTTTCTTGATAGTCTTCATAAAGTCCACCACCGCTTCCACTTTGGATCCACAGCTGGTCTCTATGTAAAGGCGAGGTTGAAGCCATAGTTTCAAAAAATTGAGAACAACTGATGGATGCATGTTATGCGTTGTTATAGTGAATTGGGCCATGGGGAGGTGGGAATCCCAATCTGAATGATCCGCGCAGTGTAACATCACAGGAACTGTTCCAGGAACTAGTTCACTCATTCAGTATGCCCATTTGTTTAAGGGTGATAGGCAGTTGAACGGCAGGGATGAATCTGAAGAGTCTTACACAGCTCTTCCCAAAAGACAGAGGTAAACTGGGGCCCACAATCACTAATTATCTCTTGGGGGACCCCATGAAGGTCAAACACATGAGATACAAAGAGCCTAGCCATCTCATCCGCAGTTACAATGGTTCTATAAGGGATAAAGTGGGAGAACTTTGTAAAACGGTCCACCACTACCATGATGACGTCATAGCCTTCAGAAGCAGTTATCTCTACAAAAAAACCACCAATAGGGAAGTCTAAGGCCCTTTGCTCTTTAGAACTGGCACCAACAACCCTGCAATGGGCTGGCGATTTGGCTTCAATTGGTTGCAGACTAGGCACTCTTTACAATACTTGGCAACCTGCACGTCTAATCCTTTTAGATTGTAAGTACATCAGATAAGATCAAGAGTCTTTGCCTTTCCAGGGTGGCCAACGATGATCCCATCATGATGATCCTGGATGATTTCCAGGCAAAGTGGTCCTGTGGGACTTTAGAGGCATCCCTGAAACCTCACCAACTTGTCCTATACATGGTATCCCCTGGTAATTTCTTCTTAATTCAACTTGCTCTTGATGAGGACCATAGTATACTCTGCTGACAGAGGCTGTGAAAGGACTACCTTTCCGAAAATGCCATATTTTTATGCATTTTACAGAGGAGCAAGCGCTGACCCGTGAGTCATGAGGAGGGATTTTGGGTCATAATCTTACCCAGCGAAATCAGCAAGTGGGTGTTAATATATCTACCTCCTTAGGATTAAGAGCTAGTTCAGGGTTTTGGCATAAAGCATCCGCAAAACCATTCTCCTTGCCCTTTTTAACCTTATAAGAAAACACAAATTAGTATGGGGTCCCATGCCAGAAGGTTTGTTATGGGTCAAGACATGAGGTGCATGGCAGTACAACAAGGCATGGTGAACTGTATGAACACAGAATGGCTAAGTTGTGTCATGTAAGTGATAACACCAATAAGTAAGCGCATCCACAACTGCCAATAACTCCTTGTCATAAATGATGTAGTTTAACTGAGGCAGGGATATCTTCCAGGAAAAAATAACCCATTAAATGCTCTATTCCATCTTCTCCTACTTGTAATAAGTCAGCCACTATGGCGAAGCTGGATGCATTAGTAGCCACTATAAACTTCTTTTCAGGATCTACATGGCAAAGGATGGAAGTGGACAACAGGGTGCACTTTACCGCTTGAAAGGCATCCTGCAAAATGGGGACCACTAAAGCACTTTTGCCCCCACTCACCTTATACTGAAGCGCCGCCACTTCAGAAAGATTTGGTGTGAACCTTTTAAGGAAAGTACACATCCCCAAAAAGCTCTTTAACTCCTTGACCAAAGTTGGATGTACTACTCACAAATTGCATTCTCCTTGTCTAGAGTGATCATGTGGCCTTGGTCAACAACAACGTTGCCCAGTTAGGTGACCTGGGGATTAAAAAATGCACACTTACTAATTTTTGCATAAGTTTGGCTTCCCTTAACCTCTCCATTACTTGCAAAGGTGTATATCATGAGACTCTCAATTGAGGAAAAACACCAGGATATTATCCATGTAATCCACCGCACACACCCAGAAGGTTCTCAAGGCCGCATCTATACAGCTTTGAATGATAGCTGAGACGTTTTTAAGCCCAAATGGCATAACCTAAAAGTGGAAAATTTCTTTTTGGGTACAGATCGCGGTTAGCCACTCCTGCCCCTTCTTAATCCAGATATGATTATGCATTTAAGAAATCCAGTTTGGAAAAACTTTATCCTTCTCCTCATAACGAGCAATCTGAGACTCCAATGGGCTGGGATGCAAGTGTCTGACAATTGTAAGTCTGATATTGTGAAAAGAGCGTTTTAGATTAAGTTGATTGTATAATTGGTCAAATGACTCTGGCTGATTCATGGTAGAATCCTTTACATTGGGGCAAAAATCCAACAAATATTAGTAAAACTCAGCCAAATGGTTTGAGTTTAAGTAGCCAGAATATTCTGACTTCTTAGTGGAATCAAGGGAGCTCTTTTGATGTCCCTCCCCGCCTTACCACTAATCTCATTCAAGCCATACTGCGGATATCAGGCCCTTTTATAGGGTTGGAAGGTGTCCCAAAAAGTGCAGATATTTTCTCACTTGGTGATTGGCTCAAATTTATTAAAACATTACCTCACAGGCTTGTCTTACCCACCCTCAACCCTCCATCAGCCTTTCTGATAAAGCGAGGTGAGATTTGAGGGCTTCAATAGGTTGAATGACCATACTTCCTTATTTAACTCAAACCTAATAACAATTTAATGTGTACGCCCTTTGAGCCTAAATTGAGTTTAATTATCAAGCCATAATATTGTATGGGGTTCATTTTTTTCTTATCCCCACGACACTTAATAAACTTTAAAAACTTACAGCTCTTTGGTTTTTAGTGTCTATTTAAAATTGTTAATTTACATTATTTTAATTCCCTGGTTGTTAAACTTTAGGCTCTAACGCATCAGCAAGCCTATACCTCCCTAAAATCCAACAGCAAGTCTGGTTATGTGACGTTGTTAAGATTTTAATAATCTGCACATGGGCGTAAGGTACCATCTGCTTTTTCAACACAAAAAGGAGTGGGTAGCATACCAGGGAGGCACGCTAAAATATTTCGCCTTTAGGTAACTGCTCTTAAACCCATACATCCAAGGCTCTCTTCCTCACATACAGTTAAAGAGTAATTGGAGAAGATATACACACCATATTAACGGTGAGCTTAAACTTGCAATTAAACTCTGAATGAGCTGGCAGTACATTAGCTAAAGCCACATAAAACAAAGATTCCAGTCCCTTCAAACAGGAAGGTAAGGGTGCCTTAAAAAGAGGGCTTCAGCAACGGGGCAAGGCTGTGTGGATATTGGGCCACTGGGTAAAATCGCCCTGAGAGTTAGTTTCAAACAATAAGACACTAATTCATGGCCATTCTTCAAAGTTAAGGACAAAGTATTTTCTTTCAAGTTGATTCTGATGTCAAACTTTTGGCACCACTCTACTCATAAAATAATGGGGCACAAGTGGTTTTTTAATTGCTTGGAAATGGTTCACCAAATGACATTTGCCAACTTTATAATTCACTAACCCCAGAACCTTCAGTGTGGGAATACCTTGGGAAGCACCTCCTCTAACCATACCGCCTGGGAAATAATTCAATTCAAGTTAGTTGGCTAGGTCTTGGTCAATAAAATTCTTAGAGGCTCCTATATTCCCCTAAAAAATAGTTGTGTTGATTTTACTTAAAGTGAATGAAAGGGTAGCAGTCAACAAAAATATCAAGAATGGTCTTTGTTTAAAGCGGAAAATGCCATCACACCAGAAAACTCTTTATCATGCATAAGCATGCATCCAGGGTATGTTTTTGCATCATAGAACGGAGAGAAATAATTGGACACTTTTACTACTGAGGCCACATATCCCACCATACTTTCAGCAGTTGCATAAACATTTTAAATTAAAAAAGTAACTCCTTTTACACCGCATGTGTTCTGCATATCATGGTAGGGGTCAAGCGCGAGTTTTCTGGGAAGATCTAGTATACTGAAATGATATCCAAACTAGAGCCACAAGAGATAATCTTTGGCTCATTTTTATTTAATGAATTAGTGTTATAAAGCGCATTTTGGGGCGTGAACTTCATACCCAATTTGGCATCAGGTTGTGAACATTATCCAAGGCCATCACCACCAGGTCCTTTGTTGATGATCCCACCTGCACTATCTGAATGCGGTGCCAAGAAAGAATCATTTTATTAAAATGTTTTTTATTAATTTTGAGTAAAAGGTGTGAAATCATGACACCTGGATTGTAAAGCATCTGAATCCACCAGCTACAAGCAAGAAGGGTGGGCACTTCCCAGTTGGAGATAACAAGGATAATGCTGAGATGCATAAACCATTTGCCAAACAAGAAAATGAGGGTGAGCCCCATAGAGGCCATGACAAATGGCTGACGCACCCAATTCACACTTAGCAAAAGCCCCACACAGATTATAGTGCACATAAAATAAAGAGGTTGGTCAACTAATGTCAAGAGAGTTTCTGTAACTCTCTTATTCTTAGTGAGATGATGCAGGAAGCACAGTTACACTGCCAGGGAACTAGTTATTTGAAAGATGTAAGCAGGGCACCACAGAAGATGCCAGAGCAAAAGGGACCCAGGGCAAGGGTGTACAATGTGGTATATTATAGTAGATAGCAAATAAATAACAAAACTTGGTTGGACCTCAAAGGGGAGTCCATATCCAAGTGAAGATCTGTGCAGGAGTGCTTGGGTACTTTGATCTGGATGGGACCAGGGCAGCCCAGCGGTTCAACAGATACAGGAGATAATTTAGTTAAAGTAAACTGACCAACGCTGTTAGAGACCTCTTTAAGGAGGTCTGCGCACAGGTTTGCCCAAGGAACCATATTCAGAAAATGTAAACTAAAGGGGAATTCACTGATAGAAAGTCAACCAACGAGGAGAGTTGGTCTCATGAAAACTTACTTAAACAATGAAGGTGAGACATTAATTGGCAGAAGTGGTGCTAAGCCTAAGCAAACCAATAGGTGCACACTACCATCAGCCTGGGTTCTATAACTTGATATTGACTGAACTCAAGTTATAGATTGTAATTGTACTAAACCCAATTTGGTAATAATGAAAATGGAATGGGTTTGAAACCCTGTTCCTTGAGCAACTGTAGCAAACCATTAGGATTTAGAACATAGCTGGTGCATTTTAATGCCCCAGCTGTAACACTAGGCTGATCACGTGCATTCTCAGGATTAACATGGCATATTTTTCCTGTATCCAACGTTGGTCCAGGGTATGTTTAAGGTCAGGAAGGCCTGCCACTTAACCTTTTTGGTCTCAGATGTCCAGCCTTGTTCTTACGGTTGGTTCCCTCAATAACGTCATTAAACCATGACAAAAACTGTGATCTAAGAAATGGTTTATTTTGCAAACAAACAAAAACTTAACTAAAGGATGGAACTTCCATTTATATTAAACCAAAGCAGCACCCCACTTATAGAGGAAATAGGAGTAGGATGAGAATTTGGGTCAAATTATTATATCATGAAGTATGCTGATAATAATAAGACTGCATTGGGACCTATGGTGAGTTACTACCCAAAGTACCAACCATGATACACTGATATAGCCATTCAAATTGCATGATACAGAGAGAATAAGGCAACTGGTAGAACTATTTAGAAAATCCTAAAATTGAAAATTCTATCTACTAAATGCCCAGTGAACTTTTTGATTTAAAAACAAAATTGGGATCTTAAATTTTAAGAAAAACTAAGGATCAGAAATAGAAAAAAATGAAGTGACAGTGAAAGCTGTCAGGATCCGCTGCCTTATAAGCTCATGGAATAGTGATGAAAAACAAGTGCAGTATTGTCAGAAAATTTTTTGCAATTTGATCATGGCAGATTCACACTAAAAATGCTATTGATACCAATTTGGATCTAACCAGCCTGAGTGTACTATTATTTAATTTTTTGCAAGCATTAAAATTTCATCACAATTGCAATTGGAATGATAATGACTCTTCCAGTGGACAGCAGGTTGCGCCCACAGCCAGGCCAAGTATGGGCAGACCCATTGCATCTTAAATGGATTATCACATCTGTATAATAAGGGTCATGCTCACTATTATCAACAATGGAGTGGAATGGCAGATGTGGATTTTTAAGCCTAATAGTATATCAATTGATTTATTTTTGCCAGGTACCAATTTACATTGACTAGTGAACTAAAACCAGTGGGGGGAACCTTTTGCTGAAGAAGATTTCTATGAAACCTCTACTGGTAAAAGTTTCTGACCACTGTTACCTCCTTACACAACTCCAAAACCTTCTGCACCAGCTCCTGAGTGGTACAGAGGAGGAAGAGTGCAATTTTTAAGGTATTGCTGTCATCCACTTCTCATCTGCCACAGAGGCTAAATTTCCCTAGTGATGAGAGGGATAGCCATCTGAGCATTCCCCTTATTGGTTTAAAACAGGTATATTTTTCATTTAGGCCACAATTCGCTTAAAAGACTTACACTTAAGGCTTTAACTTTGCTTAGATTTCTTGACACATACATGTACCAATTTTGAATGCATATAGACTAATTTCCATAGTTGATGTGTTAAAGGTTTGGGAGTGGTTCTTATTTAAAATAATCTGGAAATATGTGCCTTGTCAACTTGCCATTGGTTGTACACCATGTACTTGCATGAAATTTTAAAAATTTGATTGCAGTATAACTTTATACTATACTATAAAGTTTGTTGTTAAATTTCTTTTTCAGGTTTATGATTTTAATTTTAATTTATTATATATTATGATATGAAGTTGAGTTATATGCATTTCTGTTAAATCTAGCATCTAGTTGACACAAGCTTTTTGTTGCTAAATATTGTTGCATAGGCAACTAGTTCAACAAGCAAGGCATTTTATCCTTTCTTTGATCATTCTCAAATTCTAGGTAGTAGGATGAACATATTTGATTGCTATCCTCGATTTTGCCTATAGTTTATATATAATAAGCCAAGGTTGACAAACTCTTATGAGGAAAATTTTGAAGTGTTGTCTTCTATCTTGATTTATGTTTTGGCGGAGGAATCCACAACTTCTATTGATATTGGCCAAAAGTAGGATCTGAAATCCCCACATCAAAATTATGTTCACATAATCAAAATTATCCTTGATTTGCTCAATGGGCAGCTTTTATAAACAATAATTTTGTTTACGCTGATAGTTAACAGGTGAATATATTTTGGGTCTACCAGCACCTAGCCTTTAATTGGATGTTACAATGGCTGGAAGACTGGATTTCTCCTTCCACTTGATGAATGCTACTGTCTATGGTGGGATTTGTTCCAGTGTTATTTTCTTTACAGAACTCAACTTACCCGGTAATGAGCACCCTGTAGAAACTTTATGGTTTTATAGGTGCAAGCTTGTTTACCTGATGGATTAGTTGATAATATATTCTAGTATATGGAGACAACTAGCCCAGTCAAGTTTTTGATACAATTGATTTTGACCTCACTCAGAGTATTTGACCAATAGAAAGGAAATCAAGCCTAAACACTTCAACTGAAGCAAATGTAACAATCAGTTCAAAAATCTAATTTTTGACATGTATTATTAAAATAAGAAATAGTATAGTGATAAGAGTATAGTAAGATATGTGTATCATAGCAGTTGTTGCTATCACGTTCATCTTGGCATGCATTGGCTATAATAACAATATTGGTCCATTATTTGGACTAACTTCCTATAAAATTGTGTTCTCACATTTAACTACCCTCAGCTGATTATCTATAAAAATAGTGTGCTAAAGTGCTACAATATCAGTCATCAAATTAGCAGTTATTAATAATCAATTCAGAATAAGTAAGTAAATATTCTACAAGCAGACTTGCAAAATACAAATGTTGCTAGAAATGGTCCCTAATTAAACATGATTGTAACTGACATCAAAAATCAAATCCTTTGTGAATTGCAAGTAATAGCCAAAAAGATAACTATTGCCAATCAACAGGCTGTTGAATAACAATCTTCGCTAAGCTTAATTTATAAGCTTAACAATAAATGAACCAGTTAATTAGTAAGTAATTAAAATTTAATCTGGGCCAATGCTGGATAATGTGGTCATATATAAAATTCCAACAACCAATTATTCGGATTTTAGCTAACTAGTTGTTTTGTTAAAAGTCCTCATGCGCAGTATAATTATTATAAGCAGAGATATAAGCCAAATGATGCCATCAGTACAAATTACATCTCTTCTTTATTACCTATTGCTGAGCTTAAATTGACTTTTTATATCTCTTACATTATATTAATAATTTCAGCGGGTTGCAGCAACATTAATAAAAATTTATAGCGGATCAATAAACTTTAAATCCAAAAATAATAAAGTTATTTTAGTTCATCCAAAAAATTGTCGATATACTATAGTTAGTGACAAGTACAGCAATAGCTTACAAGTTAATGCTTAAATCTTATATAATTTAGGTGCTGCATCAATCTTAAAATGTATCTTTGGGTCAGCCAACAACTTTTCAAAGAAAGATGTGCTACCGAAAGCAAGCGAAGGTGTCAAGACCCCACGTGGCAGGTCTTTATTGCCTTTCACCTAAAATGGGTAGGTAATCGGAGTTACGGATTGTTTAATGCAATTACACTAATATTGGAGTAATAAGTAATCAAATAACACTATGCTAAAAATCAAAATTGTAATAGTTTACCTTTTCTGTTAAAATAGTCAAGGCGGCCAAAGCAACGCATTTTGAGGTAAATTCATATCCAGCATCAGGGCCTTCAAAAACTGCCTCGATCTCGCAATCTAATTAAGTTAATAACTAGCTGACAAGCTTTTGCACCTGCTTCTGCACCTTTGGGGTTGTTTATATAGTCGCTTAGTTTCCCTTTGTCCAAACCTTTAGCCAAAAATTTAACCTTAAACGAGCCCGCATCAATCTTTTTTTGAGATGGCCCACCTGAGCTGGGTGGCTGTACAAGGCCAAACGTGGCCCAGTGGGGATATTTAAGAAGAAACTTCACCCCAATTCTAAACTGGCAAAAAAGAAGAATGAACAACCCACAAACAAAAGCTACAAAGGCCGCCCGGGCGTTTTTGAAACAATAAAAGGAGCAGGACTTTGTTGCCGTAAGGGGTAATCCTTTTCCATTGTAGTACCGAGTTGCTTCGTTATGATATTTGGCTACTACACGCTGACCCATGCTAACAACTAAAGGGTCCGCTATGGGGAAAGTTGTGAAGTAGCTATTAGTCCGAGTACTATAACGCGGTATTAATGGCCGATAGATTTCTTTTCCATAGGTGGTGCACACGGGAAGCTTTCTCTATAAAAAATTATCAATTTGGTTGTTCAAAGAGATTTTCGGCTACAGCAAAAAGTATACGTAAACGCTAAAATAAAGCATTATAGTTTGGTTGTTATAAAATCATAGCTAAACCTCCTACAAAAATTAAAAATGTTATTATGCCCAGTTACTTCTGAAATACATTTATCAAAAAAACTGTTCAAAGTCGACTATAAATAATTAGAAAACCAAAGAAGGGTGAAGTACAAAGTATACCGATCAAGATACTGACTATTAAATGAATTAAGACGTATTACCGTTAAACCTATTTTCAAAGCAATAAACCATAACGATATAAAAAGACTAACCTTATACTCGGATAGATCCGGCCTTTTCCCACCTATTGCGACTAGCGCACTTTGGTAAGTGGTAAAATTGATCGCATTTGATCCAAGCGTCGAATCAAGCGTAACAAACATTTCTATAGAAAGCGTCGCTTTACCCAAAGCGTCTAGCTTTTGCCTAACCGATAAAGACCCAACGTCCGCAGGAACCGAGTCAAACCCGCAATAATGGACAACCATGATGTCCTTTGAGCGAGCCCCCTCGTCATATTTACAAAACATAGCTTCAACAAATCTAGGTTCCCCAGTGATATCCACGTAGTGTGTACCCGAGAGTACACACGCTTCGACTATGGGTTCTCCGAAAAGTTGGTACTAAAACAAGTAAGTCAAGGGCGTTTAAATAATTTAGCATACTGGTCCCACGCACGAAATTACCACGTTGGACAGGTTGGTAACGTTAACGATGTTTTCCAGTTGCGAAAAATCAACCTCAATACAATCAATCGTCCCGGAAAAGGTGGTGTATTTCTGGGAAACTTTGGATACCAAATCTATTTAAAAGGTTATAATAAACTGGCTGAAGGGTTAAGGATATCTTTACCGTCTAGTTTAGCCCTAGACCTTCCAGCAATCGCAATTTCAAACTTGGGTTTACCCCCTGAACCGATGTCTTCGGAACCAAGTCGGAGCTTAATGAGCTGCTCCAAGACGTACTTCCCTGTAAATCCGGAGGCGCCAATAAGCAAAACATCATACTTCCGGGAACTTGGGTTCGGATCTTTAGACATGGTATTAAAGTTGAAGTGATGTAAAGTTAATTCGGTGCTTTTTATAGCCGGCTTAATCGAGTAAAATAGGCGACTTACTCCTTCAAGATAAGAGCTACTTGCACTCAAGAATAAACAGGTGACTAGCTTGATTAAACTATTGAAGTGGCGTAAATTTCTAATTCTAACTGGCTGATAATTAAGCCAAATTATTCGTTAAAATTCGTCTTTCGCAAGTAGGAAAAATGTTCCCGGTCCAAAAAATTTTCGTAGAACAATTCCAAAAAGCCCATACTTAACCTGCTTTAGTTTAGATTAGTATGTTTTCAGTAATACTAACATCCACTATTTTTGATAGTTTATTATCGGTGCCTTTTGATGATGCGTGAGTAACCAAAAGGGTATTACTGGTATAGGGTCTTGCTAAAAGATTTTTTCAGTTCAGCAAGGCTAGACATAAGTCTTACATAAGAGAATTTTATGACTTATGAGACGCACTAGTTCAACATCCTTCCATAATGAATTAAACAGAAAATGCAGCATTGACTTCAATTCTCATTAACAAAATCTGAGATTGGATTTCACCTCTATGATCTATGATATATAGAATGAATGAATGTTTGTTTGCCTTCTCTGCATTTCTATACTATTCATCCAATTACAATGAAACTGGTGAGTTGTTGTGTGCATACCTGAAAAGGTTTCTGACTTAGTTTTTATAATTTTACGATAGTAAAATAAACGTTTTATATATAAGAAGTGAAAATCCTATATCTTTTAATGGTAATCAGTATATCATTATGGCTATGCGGTTTGATATCTGGCTGATTTGATATTTCAATGGTTTTGCCAAGATGGTGGTTTTAGGTTGAATAGTAAGCTTAATGGTTTTAATAAAGTTGTTAGTGATTGGATGATTTGATAAGCTAATTGTTTTTGGTAAGTAGTTGGTGATTTTGGTTATTTCGACATATTTAGTTTTGTTTTACGAAACGTTTGGTGATTGGTTAATTTGGTATCTAATGGTTTTAGCTAAGTGGTTTAGTGGATTATCTTAATATATATATATATATATATGTGTGTGTGTGTGGAGAACATATTATCTCTTGAATAAAACAACCAAAAATCATCAAATCAGTACAAATACTCTATAAATTTAGGAGACTGTCATAAGCTATTTTAAAAAAAATATAACGATTAAAGTAAAAGTTTATATAAGATTGGGAAAAGTATAAGATTCTAATGGCAATTGTATCATTTCGGCTGGGCATTTTGGGTTTATTCGGTTCAATTTGATAGGTTCATAGGTTTTGATAAGTGGTTGTCAGTTTTTAGCTGATTTAAAAGTTCAACAATTGGTTTTGGCTGGGTGGTAGTTGGTGGATTTAGGTTGATTCGATGGACTCAATGGTTTCAGGTAAATGGTTGATGTTTCAGTTAATTTGATAGGTTTAATTGGTTTTGGATGAGTAAATGGTAATTTTATATTGATTCAATAGAATTTGATTTCTTAATTTAACCGATAACCATCTACACATATAAAAATGATTAAAGTTTTACCTTATGGTAAAAAACTTAAGTACATGATATATGCCTTATGGCTGAAGGTTGGTAGAAACTTTCTTAACATTTTATCTAATCTTATGATAGGATACTATCATTGTGTTTTGTCATTTAATTTTTAAAGAATAAACCTGAGATAGTTGGATTACTTTAGTAATGATTGGATTAGCCTAACTAAAACTGCATATGACAGCAGGCAAGTAGCTGGTAGATAGATTCAAATTTGTTTAATTTATTTAAATTAGGTAGCATTTTAGTTGAGGTGGTTTAGGAAATCATCTTATAAATAAATCATTATTAATGCATGTTTATTTCAACACCTACTCCTAGACTATTCACCAATCTCAGATAAACTTGGCACAAATATTCTATGAAATATATATAAAATTATTCAGTTGACTTAATTAGTCTAATGTTTCAGGTATAAGGTTAGCAGTTTTGACTTATATTTTTTATTTAGTTGATTTTATTAATCAATTATATGGTAAAGTTTGGGGAGGATACCCCAGTGGTAGAAAGGGACCTCTACCGCTGCCTCCCCAAGTTCGATCCCGGTAGTGAACTTTGGGTAGGGGATGATTATGACTGTGTTGGCGTTGCACACCAATGCCCCAAACTGAGATAGCGAATAGCTAAGGTGGTCCATGGAGTTCCTGGCCTATCATATGCCGTGCATGGAGGTTTTCTGGGTTTTATCCTCCTTTCCCATTTTCTTCACTTCCCCTCATCGGTGCGGTATTGTCCCCAGGTTGGCCCACCTCAAATAAAATTTAAGAAATATATGTAAACTTTCAGACATCTATCTATATTACCTCATTTTATTATTTGGTTGATTTAATTGGTCAATCTATAGTAAATTTACTGATCGCCATCTACAATAATTTATTTTAAATCTATTAAATCTAGTCGATTTTATTGGTCAACCTATGCAAAAACAATCCACACCCATAATCATTTAAGCTCATCAGGTATGATCTCATACTTTGAACTTACACCCAGCCATAGGACATATATCATGTCAAAAAAATTCACTGACTGACTGACATACTGACATCTGAAACCTTCGAGTCTGATAGGTTCAATCTAATTTGGTCGAGTGGGTGAGAATTGGCAAATATTATTGAATAATTCACCAAATTGCCCACCCGAAACTAAACAAAAATCAGATTAGAGTTTTAACACATTGTTGACCGGCAATTTTACACAGAAACTGTCATGTCACCGGCTACTATTTTATAATTAAATATGGAAGTAAAGTAAAACATTCTAAATAAACTCCTTTAAATTGTATTTATCCTGAATGGAATGAAATTAAACGTTAAACATATTTTTATATAACTTGAAATTTTCGTTTGGTATCACATTGTTTTTTAATAAAACTCCATACTTATTTTTTAGAAAAATTCGTTTGGCATCACATTGTTGACCGGTGAAGAGTTAATTCGTCATCGGTCAACAATGTGTTAAGTTGGTTAAGTAAAGTTAGGATAATCAGCTCATCAGCCACGAGGACAACAGCGGAGCTTAGTCCGAGTGGCTCGAGAATAGCGCTGGCATAGCCTATAAGCTGTCAGTGTGAGCTTATAAATAAACCCGATCAATGCCGGGTAAATTTCGCTTGTAGCATTAAAACACATCTATATATATAAAAATGAATGTATGTGTGTATGTATGTCCCGAATGCATTCCTATACCATTCATCCAATTGTGATGAAACTTTGGTGAGTTGTTGTGTGCATGCCTGAGAAGGTTTATAAATTTTAAAAAATATTATTTTAATAGTAAAATAAAAAGTTTTATATGTAATAAGTGAAAATCCTATATATACTTCGATGGTGTTCGCTATATTGTTACAGCTGAGCAGTTTAAAATTGTTTGATTTGATATTTTATATGGTTTTGTTAAGTGGTTAGTGGTCATTTGGCTAATTAGTAAGTTAATTTAAATCAAGACTTTGAATCTAAAGTCCAATTTATTTTAAAAATACCTCCTCTAGCATAATCAGCTTAAAACTCTCTCTCTCACAAATATCACTTTTAAAAGAAAAAGTGAACTGAACAAGAATTGAGAGAGCAACCAACTGCCAGAGCGCACTGCAATTATATAGAGCAGTGAACAAAGGCCAACCACCCAAGCGTAGGGAAGTCAATCCACCTGTCTGTGTGCAGCACATAGAAATGGATGACTTGCCTGCACCAATATTAATTTTTAATAATAATACAAAGGATGCTATGATGGACATACCATCTGATGACCTTCCCACTGGCCCAAAACCTGATACAACTAGAAATGGGGAAAGGCAATTTAACATGTGTACATCAAGAAATAACCTGGCAACATGAATGATGACAAAATGCATGAATGCATTGACAGGTTATGGGGCCCTAATGACTAGCATGGATGATGGGGTCAACTCTCTAGGATCAATGACCGCTGACACCCAGACAACAAGAGCAACCTTCCAGGAGTGAGGCCCAACGCTGAGAACAGTGGAGTCAGAATATTCCCCATTGAA
>JAKSZP010001974.1:0-45673 GCA_022478985.1 Massospora cicadina | reverse complement strand
TTTCCAACCGTTTTTCCCCTGTGCCAAGATCTAGAGGGGGCGTTGTTGGGATTCCTACCCAAATCAGAGATTCATGGGTGTCAGATGAAGGGAATCAAACCCAACCCAATGAAATTGGCAAAACTACTAGTGGGGATGATCCCCAACAAAATTTGAGCCCTCATGATATTGGGAATAATCCCTGACCAATTTTATGCCCTCTTGACATTGGGGATCAACCCTAACTAACCCAATTAAATAGCACTTACCTGAAACCCCTTTTAATATTGGGATTCAATTCAAATCTATGTGGCAATCAAATCCTGTTTGATCTATGTAATCAGCATGCCATAGAATCCCTGATTGGTATTAAAAATAGATCTTAGCTTTTGACACATGAAGATTGACCAAGAAAAACTCCCTAATCTACCATATAACCATGCTTCTAAGCAATAAACTTTACTTTTACTTTTTGTCATTTAAGTTAAATTGGCCTGCTCTATTTATTTATAAATTCTAATAGTTAGGATTTACAACTCCAGGAACGTTAACCTGAGGAAAGACTTTTTGGCCAAGGAAAGCAATATATATATATAGTCCAGCACCCAGTAACTTTGGGTTTCCTGGCCTTAAAAATTTAAAGAGACAATTGTTCTAAAACCTCTTAATCCCAACAAACCCCCATCAGGTTGGGATCACCTAGTACTAAAAAAGAACACTAACCTGTTTAGTATTTTGAATTAAACTTAGATGCTTTCTTTTTGTTAATAGTTAGTATATTATTCCTAAAGATTATACATAGTCTTAATATCTCTTAACCCAGTATTAAGTTAGATTGTCAATCCTAATTCAAAACAATTATGTTTTAAGGACATTACTCCTTATTCTGGCAAGTTGATTCTAAATTATCAAGAGTTAAGTTTGGTATCGATAAATATATGAAAATATAAAAAAAACTAAAAACAATACATAAAGGTCTCTTAGAGATTGTGTGGCTAATTAGTTTAATTTTAGTTATATAAAAATAAGAACCAACTCCTCGTGGATCAACCTTTGCATATAATATTGCATCTGAAGTCAAATTGTTTAACTCAGAATCACAATTGAGTTTAGCCAACTTGGGCAATTTTAAGACATAATAAGATATTCTAAATTAATCAAGCAAATTTAATTCACTCAATATACATTAAAGCCTATCCTAACTTAGTTAATTACCATTTCTAGTAACGTTTACTACCAATCAACTGCATGGCAGAAGGACATTTAAAAACTAGAAAATATGAAGCCACAAATAAGTATAATCTGCTAACCATAGTACTAAACTAAACTAACAAGTTATAATCAAGTATTGTCTAATTTAAATCTAGATTTTAATCTATTTTATTTCCATTTAAGTCATCTTTCTATTTTTTAACTCAACTTCTTTTTTTAGTCTTTTCTTTAAGATAATATCTAAAAACAAGTTCTATCTATATTGAATTTAAGGCTTCAGCTGGGCACAATGCCATCTAACAAACATAATAACTAGCTTACATTGCTCATAGTAAATAAACTAGATGGTTGCCACATTAATTCCTATGTTTTGAGCATAAGATATAACTAGTTGTTAGAGCATGTATATTCAAGACTTTATCATTATTTCAATTTTTAGGACCAGTTCTATTCGGTGGGCAAAGCGGCTAAAAAGTGCATAACATGACTTTAAAATTGAGGGTGTATAGCTTAAAAGTTTCAGTTGATAATGATAATCTAGATAAATATAGACTCAAAAAAATTTTATGAAATTTATACTTCTATGATCTTAAATCAATGATACTATTGAACAAGTGGGCTTTCTAAGGTGAGCTAAGGTTCATGATTTGTCATCGTACATGGATAAAAAATGGATCAAAAATAAACTTTTAATTAATACATATTGAAATATCTTGGATCAGTACTTATGAATTAGTAAAACTTCTAATGCAGAATACGGGAAAGTTGTATCAAATCAAGAGGAAAAGCGAAAATCTATAGTACAAGGATAAAAAGTCTAGCAAAAAAGTTTTATTGGTGTAAGCTCAACGTAACCTAGAAATTTTGAGAGCTTAACCTTGAACCAACCTTTGGATAATAAATATTGAATGTTCAATTTTAAGATAGCTAATTGGTTACTAAATAAAATAGATAACCTCAAGACAACGCAAGTAAATTAAAATCACTGGCTAGTGGTTTACATTCTTTCGGCAAACCCTCTTGTTGGCCAAATTCGATTCGAATGGGCAAAAGTTAGTATCCTTGTGAACTGAATTTTCCCTGTTGAGGCGGCTTTTTGGAATGGGATTGATTTTGTTTCTAGAAGAAAGAGTGGGCTGCATTAATCTGGATTCCACCCGTTGGGGAGTCCCCTTGATTTTAGAAACTATACCGTAAGTTGTAAAACTTTAGGCTTACTTGAGTCAACTGATAAAGTGGAAGGGAGAGAGGAAGCTGGGCTCCGGGAAAGAGCGTCTATGGCGACCGGCTTTCTCAGAGGCAAAGAGTTGGATCGAATGTTTAGCCCTAAATGGGTTCTTGCTTTTAACTCACAAATTGGCCTTGCGCGCTTCAAAGGCTGTTTCTGATATCTGATCTTCTCGGGAGACTGGTCTTTGGCAGCTTTGTTGGATATTGGCGGGGCTGGTTCAGGCTTAGCGGCAGGGGATGGATCCAATTGGGATGGTTGTAGAGTATGCGGCAGGCTAGCCTCTAATTGAAAAATAAATATACCGTTTTTCCTTTTTACCAACTGCTTGAAAAATACAGACTGGGGCATCAGTTGCTGGTAAACCACAAGCAATTTGGCCTAAAACCCCAAGACTTATGTCATCGATAAAATCTTTTGAAGTGATTTCTAGGGAGCTTGGGAGCTCACTCATATCATATTGGGGCAAATTTTCTTCCTTTGACATTGGTTGGTTTGTGAAATATGTCCCTAAGCTGATATCATCAAGAAAATGAGAGTCGTTCCCATCAAATGGGCTAGGGGCATCTTCAATCCGTAGTTATAATCCTCCCTCTCTTGAAGGTTGACAAGTTTAATCATATTTAAATTCTCAATAACGTACAGAGTTCTAATTTCAATCAAAGTTAGTTTAACGGTGTGTTATAAATCATTAAATAGCAATGCAAAACAAAAGTTTTAAAATACAAACTCTAACTCACGACCAAGTGCTTCCTTGTAGAACCAACTTAGTAACTAGTAATGGCTTTTATTTCCTAGGATGATATTAACAGCTCCATGCAAAACACAAAAAAAGCAAAAGTACACTTACGCTATTAAACATATCATAAGGGTAACATCATTTTAAACTGTATTAAAATAGAGACAACGCCTCAGGCAATTAAGCATGCATCAAGTACAACGCATCATAGTTCAAGTGTGAAGCCTGTTGCGAAAGCATATAACAAACAAACTTGGTTTTAACTAACATCCAATCTAAATCATTTTAAAATAGTCTTTTAAACGAAATAAACTCCGACATAAAACCGCCTTATTTAATAAACTTCGTTGCATCACAAGTTTTTACGGATCAACACACCATTTATCAAGCTTTTTAGGTCACAAACCCTAATATTAAGCAAGAATCTACTATATCGACCGTGTTTAAAAGAATAATAAGTGTATGGTCTAAAATCTTTACAGCTTAGAAAATCCTTGAGCCAATAAACTAGATACACATTTATGCATTAAGCATTTGCAGTTTAGCTGAGCAAGAAAGATTAGCGACCCTCTCAAATAAACTATGATTTAATCAAGCAAAATAAACCCAAAATAAAATTTTACTTAAAGAAGTTCAAAACAATTTATAGCTAAAGGCTAAAGGCTTAACCTGTCTACCGTTTATTTATATTGAAAACGTATGTCCAAATAAAGGACACCTTCACAACCAAATTGTAGAATGTGTAAAAAACATGAAATAAGAATTAAACAAATGCAACCCCTGTCAAGATGAGAATGAGTAAATGCCCGAGATATTGTAAAAGTGGTAAACATATTTTGTACTTTAATTTTAGAAACCCTTCACTATCTTCAAAAACCATAATACATCAGTTAGATAAAATGTGGCATTACAAAATCATGGTTAAAACATAAATAAAGTAATTGTCAACCACAATAGAATACCTAAAAGTTTACTAACTGGTAACTAAGCAGAAGCGTTTTCCAATAACCAAAAAAATCAAACCTGAGTTAAATAAAAATGTCTTTTGAGTTAAAATAGTGTAGAGTATCAGCAAAAAAAACAGTAGCCTTCCTACCACACTTAGGCACATGCAACGAACAAATGCTGAGTTTGCATGACCACTCGTATAAATAATAATAAAAATTTTTGGGAAAAAAAGAACCTCTTTTAAAAAAAGCTCTAAAAAATATGAAATAATTGAGAAATTAAGCCTACTCAATAAAACCCTTTTCGAAGTCGGCGCCATATTTTAAACTGAATTATAGAATTTGCTCACAAATACAAATTATATCTTATATCTGGATCGGGTCCAAGTGTAAACTATAAGCAACTTAGAATATATAATACTGAGTAATTAAATTATAAATACCTATTATAAGTCAGTTAAAATATGGCGCCAACTTCAAAAAGGGTTTTATTGAGAAGGCTTAATTTCTCAATTATTTCGTACTTTTTAAAGCTTTTTTAAAAGAGATTCTTTTTTCGCAAAAAAATTCGAGAAGGTTTTTTTCCCAAAAATTTTTTTTTCGAGAAAATTCTTTTTTCCCAAAAAAAACTTTACCCCCAGCTCTTTTCCCCACAAAAAATTAGTGCCTTTTTAAAAGTGCCTTTTTTCCTACTATTAATAAATATTACTATCTTTATATATCCTTTTTGACCCCTTACTTATCTCTATAAAAATAAAACTCATTGTATATATTTTATATATATTATCTTATAAACAAATATATTAATAACTCTTTTACTAAATTTAGTTGATTTTATTGGTCAAATTATACTAAATTTACTGATTGCCATCTACAGTAATTCATTTTATTAGATTTGGTTGCTTTTACAAGTCAATCTATGTAAATTTATTGATCACTATCTAAAATTATTCATTTTTATTAAATTTAGATGAGTTTATTGGTCAAATTATGCAAAAACGATAGCCATCTATAATGATTTAAGCTCATCCCACTATGAGCTCATACTGACTGAATTTTGAACATACCCCCCAGCCATAGGACATATATAAAGTGCTTTGAAGCTATCGCTTCACCGATGCCGGAAAAAAGTTTATCCAGAGTTGGATTAGTCCCACAAGTATCTATCGCTTCCGAGCCCATTTTAATATATTTACAAAATTAATGGGCAGATACTTTCCCAATACTTACAAATGCAAAATGGACCTAAGTTGGAGCATCCTCGATTTTTGGAAATGATCATCCAAATCGGTCCAATATTTTCAGAGTTATGCATGAACAAACATCTAAAAAAATAAAAAAACATACAGGTCGAATTGAGAACCTTCTCCTTTATCAATGTTGGTTAAAAAGTGATAATTTTTCAGTTTTATGGTAACATAATTTTAAAGAATCTTATAAAGTATTCTGATAAAGAATTGTTAAGCTCACATAACTGGTTAGTTAGATCTTCTCTCTTGCAAACATCACTTTTTAAAAGCAAAAAGTGAACTGAACAAGAATTGAGAGAGCAACCAACTGCCAGTGCGCACTGCAATTATAGAGCAGTGAACCATGGCCAACCACCCAAGCGTAGGGAAGTCAATCTTCCCATCAGTGCACAGCACATAGAAACGGATGACTTGCCTGTGCCAATTTTAATAACAATAATGATATGAAGGATGCTACAATGGATATACCATCTACTGAACTTCCCGCTGGCCCAAGCCCCCACACAACTAATAATGGGGAAGGGTAATACAACCTGTATATGTCAAGTAACAATTTGGTGACACAAATGACAACTAAACGCACAAACATGTCAAAGGGTCATGGTGCCCTTGCAACTTGCACAGATAATGGGGTCAACTCCCTAGGATTGGTGACTGCCAACAACCAGATGACAAGAAAAACCTTTGGGGTGTGAGGCCCGACGCCAAGAACAGTGGTGTTGGGAATATTCCCCACTGAACCTCAACCATTAGAAGGGATTGGGGCCTTGCAGGGTGAGAAAATTTTTGTGGAAAAAATAAAAAACCCAGACAAAGTATTGGTAGGATCCAAAACTGACTCAGATTTGAATGAAGAAAATCAGCAGCTCAAACCAACAGAGCAAAGCTATAAAAAGTTTTCTGTTAACATGGAGAAACTTACCAAATCTGCTTGGGGGTATTTGAGTGAAGAAGAAATTGGGCACCAGTTCTGATAAGGCCCAATCAGGGGGTGGAACAGTCCCCGACCAAAATCAATTTGGTGACATGAGAAAATCATTGGGTGCAATCCCCAACACACCATCAGGTACAATCCTCAACAAAGTCATATTGACAGGGGGCTCTAGCTCAACCATGAATTGACAGCTGATCCTGAATAGCCAATCACCAAACCAATCTGATCCATCAGGGACCAACCCTGAAGGGGTGAAACTATATCAGGGACCAAATCCAAGAGATCAGACACTTAAGAAAATTTGGCAAAAAAACTAAAAGTACTACTGGAAGGGGCTGAAACACTGACAGTGGTCGAGTTGGTGGCCAGGGCCCCAGTAAAATACACCCTGATCCAGTCAGACATGTTGGCATGCTGAGGCATGTCCACCTGTGAGGTCAAACAATGAGAGGCCTTCCAGTTCCCATACCCTATGGCAACTCAGTGGGTCTCCAAAGGTATCAAACCAGCTATCACAGCTATGTGGTGAGACCACAAATTTTCCACTGGAGCAGCCAAACGCTGGCTTGAAACCCAAATTTCAATTGACATAGCAGTACTATTCATAGCGTCATGAGTTCAGACTGAAGATGCCCTGGAATGGATGTAAATCCCCATGGAAAATAAGGTGATTGAGGCCACAATCTGTGAAGACTTAAAACTGGTGGATGAAAAGGCCTGGATGGAGGCTGGCATCGACCTTTTAAATATGATAGAGTGTAACAAGGCAGGCATCACAGCATGATATGCCCAAGCCATTGGGAGCTCAGGCCTCAACCCAACAGATTTAGCCAATTATGTGAAACAATTCCCAAATGCCTCTATGGCCCTCGAATGGGCCCAACACTCTATTCCAGTAGACATGGCACTGGAATGGTATAATACTACATTCTCCCCAGAGGAGGCACTACAGTGGATCACAGCTGGGTTCAAGGCTACTGAGGCCTTACACTGGTTGTACATCCAAATTCCACCAGCCACTGCATCTGACCTGATGAAAGCAGGCTGGACAAAGGAAAAAGCGGTGAAATGGGGACCCTTCCAGGATTGGTTGCTGGAAGAGGCCATCAACTGGTCTTTTAATGGATTCACACCAACGGAGATAAAATACTGGTTCTGAGCAGGGGCCAGTATGGACCTAGTGCGCAAATGGGCGGAGCTGGGGGTGACTAAACCTATTCATGAAACCCTTAGAGGCTGACCATTCCCAATCAAAAAGTGGAAAATCTGGCGTGAATGCCACAACAATCACCAAAGCTGCAGACTGGGATACAGCGGGGTTCACCCCTGAATCAGCCCAACTGTGGATGGAACATGAGATTTCACCACAGGTGGCAATGGCAATGAAAGGGGTCATGACCCCAGACTTGGGCTGAGAATAGCTCAAAGTGGGGATCCATATCAAAACTAACTGGGATTGGAAGCAATCCTGTCCCAGAACTGACGCTAGCAGCCCCATACGCCGCTGAAGGTTTCACCCCCTCCAAAGCATTCCAATGGAGTGAAGCGGGTGTTCCGGCAGCCATGGCATGAGAATTTACAGATGGGGCTGGAATAGTGTCACAGTAAGGGACTGGTGCCAGTGTAGCTCGATTACATTGGAGGTTTTTCAAAAATATCTCCACCCAACGTGTGGCACAGAATCCGCCCTCAAGTGGTACCAACTGGGTTTCTTGCTGATGGATGCCCTAGAGTGGCAGAGCCTCAATATTGGAGCACAAATGGCTAAAAGTATAAGCCACCAAGGTATCAGCATTCACAAAGATTGAAGCGTTCCTCAACTGGGGGTTCAGCATTGATGAATTGGTAAGCTGGATTTTGAAAGGAAAGACCCCCGCTGAAGTACCCAAACCAAGTGCAAAAACCAAATCCTACAGTGCCGTGGCAGTGCATACCAAAGACAACACTTGGAATGGAGCAGGGAGCCACATTGAGTACATCTGACAGTTGATCATCAGGGGCTTTACAGACTGCCAGGCACCAAAATCATACCTAAAGGACGCTATCCAAACCCACCTGCAGCTAGTGGAGGAGGAGGAATGGTCTGACCTGATAATGTCAATTTATCAGGAACTTGACAAAGTCCTAGCCGGAAGGGACTTTGATCACCACTGGGTACCTGAATGAGGCTATATAGATATAGCAATCCCAGGCGAATTGGACTGCAAGAAAATCCTTGAAATTGGCATCAAATATAAGGGGATTTATCTGTGAACGGAGCTGACCAGATACACCAACCAAACCGCAAGGTGGGTGACCTTCCAGAATCTCCCCACCAATCATGAACAGGAGTGGGTGCACGAAGCAATCCAGACAGGATTGTCATACTATAGGGAAGTATGAGAATTTTGGCAAGGCGGTGACAACTACATTTCAAAATGCCTCCACTCTTGGACAGTGGAAGCGCTGTACGAACTGGCACCCTGGATGAAACCAAACAAAATTGCTCTACCCTGATTCATCTGCCTGCCTGGCCTTGACAGGGTAGTATATGTTGAACAGGAGGATGCCAAACAAGTGTGCCAGTTCTGTTACCAGACCGGCCACACAATGGCCCAATGCCACCATCATAAAGGTAAAACTACACGGGAATACAAATACAACCCCATTGTGGGGATCACCAAGGTTGGTACCAAGACTTTCCTTCACCCAAAAGCCAGAGAATGGATCCTGTGCAACCTAATGGAGGTAGCAGATATGAAACGCCAACAATAAGAATTGGACCTGGCACATAGAGAAGCGTGGGAATGAGAAGCAGCAAAGTGACCTGAAGTGGATGACAAACCGTTTATAAATCTGAACCCCAAACCTTACACAATGGATGAGGGAAATGACCACAGCTCAACAGAGCAACGTCCAACCCAAGCGGAATGGATGGTCCGCAAGGAGGAAAGATGGCAGAAAGTGAACCCAAAGAAGTCCCCCAAGCAAGGACGGATGCAGGAAGCCAGCAAATCAAAATCAAAGCCTGACAAGATGAAAGCAAATACTAAATCAAATTGGAAGTCATCAGCAAATAAACCCAAGGCAACCAGCAAAAAATCAGCAGGAGTGAAAAAATTGGCAAAGTCAGCCGGACAATCACCAACTAAAAAATTGAGTTATGCTGCTAAATCGAAAGATGAGGTGTGAATCCAATTGATGGATGAGGGGAAATCTGCTGCTCTGCCAGCAGAGGACAAGGGGCACCCAGACCCAATCATAAAACCATCCCCATTACCCATCAACATGGAGACGGGGATGGCGACTGAATTCCCAGTACACAGGATGCCTGAGAATATAATCCCAGTCCCAACCAACTGACCCCAAAAACCAAATAATACACCCCGCCAACCATTGACGCCACCATCATCTACCAACCAGACATCATTATGTGACTCTATCCACAACCCAGACAACGCTATACCTCATACCTGTGGGTCAGGTAGCCAGAAATGAGGATAGCAACCACAAATGCTTGGGGGATGGTGAGCATACAAATGAGGAGGAGGAAGATGCACCATTTAAAAACCAATAATGATATTGACCTAATTTTTATTTCAGAAACACAAGCTGGTAACCAAAAGGAAATGGTGCTGAGCTCAAACTGCAACAAGAAAAATCACCCATATTCCCGCCAAATAGGCTACCAAGCCCTATGGATGGACCACGTGGTGATAGTCGCAATGGACAAGAGAATAGACCTGGAATTCATAGAAGAAACTCACGCTGGTAGGATCTTGATAGCAACGGCTACAAATAGAGAAACTGGCTGGAGCATATGATTGATAGCAGTCTACGCCACACCAAAGCACCACAAAAACCATATTTTCTGAGAATTCTTAGCGGAAGTGCCATCCTAAGTGATGACTATAATAGCAGGTGACCTGAACTGTTGGACAAATGTGAACCAGGATATGTTCCCGATGAGAGAATGTCTCAACAATAAGGCTGATGAGATTCTTGATTACCTAGTTAAATCAGGGATATGCCTAATGATTGACGAGGAGGACAATGACCCAGCCAACCTAACGTGGTGGTCATATGACGCCGCTGGATCCCCACTGTCAGGATCACGTTTAGACTACATCCTAGTGTCATCAGATCTCAAGCTGATGACGTCCAACAGTGAGGTTAGCATAAATGCTGAAAGCAACCATATGGTCATCCATGTGGATATCGACCTTGATGAACCTCTGAGGAACCGCGAGTGGCAACTGGCACCAGCCACGCTGAGGGATGGGGATTGGCGCCGAAAGGTTGACGCTGGACTGGATTGACTGGTAGCATATCTGGACAACTGCCCAGAGTTGGACCCACTAGAACGATGGACCCATATCAAAGCAAAAATGAAAATGATAGTATGAAGTTTGAAAAAGCGACCTCCTACAAGTGAGCTGCTGCCATATAACAACTGAAGTCTAAATTAGAAAGGCTGAGGCTCACCTGACGACACAGTGAAGACTGGTGGAGCGAGTACCAAACAACATATAAAAAGTATTGGGCCATAATGATGAAGCAAGACTCAGAGAGATGGACCAATGTGACTTACTGATATCAGAGCCTAGCGGGGATGATGACTAAAGAGGGCCTGAAACACCTCAAGGAAATCCAAACTAAGGCTAGGGTATGGGAAGTGGAGACAGCGGAAGAGGAAGTATCAACAGACCCTGAAACAATCAAGCATGAGGTCAAGCTTTTTTACAGTGACCTCTTCTGACAATGAGAAATGAGTAAATTGGCAACAAAAACCCTTATTGACCTGGCCAAGCTGGCACTAGGGGGCTGTACGCTGGAAGACATCGCCAAGCTATCTGCTGAAATCTCTATCAATGAAGTTATGAGGGCACTAAAGGAGTCACCAAGAATGAAAGCACCAGGCCCCAACAATATGTGTGCAGAAATATACAGCATATTCTGAGACCACATCGCACTGGAGCTCAAAGACCTCTTTAAATACTGTTTGCAAAATGGCCAGCAAATTCCAGGAGGCCAAGAGACCCAAATTGTACTTCTGTACAAAAAGGGCCTCAGATGCCAACTTCAGAACTGGATGTAAGTCCCAGAGAATGTCCTCTGGGTATCGATTGGGCCATTTTCCCATTCCCAAGAAAGAAGGTACTGAAGAGGATGGCCGTACCTCTCATTACTCAGGGTGATCTTGCTCATGTGGTAGATGAGCGCTGGGTAACAGCCCTCCTGCTTTGGATCCTGCTTCTGGTACCCACACTCTCCTCAGCAGAACTTCTATGAGGAATCAGTGAAATCTGCACTGAGATCGCTAAAATAAAATCAAATGTAACTAATTTGAGTGGCAATCAGCCCAATGCTCAGATTTCATATGGTCAAAAAGGTATGAAGACTGATCTATCAGCTGGAATGCCCGACAGTTGCAATTCAGTTAACATGATGATTGGAAAAATCTCCCCCTCCTAAATCCATTAGGTATCACCCCCGATGGGCAGGTAATAGCATCGGACAACATCAACAAGGTTTTGAAGCTTCCTGCTGGAAAATTGGGAATTGCGCCTGATGCAATGCCACTGACTGAACAAATGGCTCAGCAGCTGAGCATGGGTGGGTTGGGCATCCTGAACCCGTTCCTAACCAAATGGGCCCACCACTATGTGGGGTGACCTTGGGGGATTCCTGCCACTCGTTGGGCCAAACGCTGTCACACCAACTATCAGAAATGTAGCTGAGCCTTGGTTCAAATATTTGAGGTCAAACTGACAGTGACTTGGCCCACTGCCAAATTTTTCGATGTCAGTTCCCAGGGAACTAACCTGCCCATTCCTGAATAATTCGCCAGTTAGGTCTAACTTGTGGGACCCAATCCCAGCTTGTTTTCCCTCCAAATTGACTACTATTTAATCAGTCGCATTGCACTAAGAAAATTGTTGGATGATTTTTCTTCCTTAAATTTTACATTAAAAAACCCTCCCCAAAATTTAGTTTTTATGTCAAGAATTAAGCTGCCTTTTCCACCAACACTCTCATACCCCTCAGGGTTAACAGCCATGTTCATCTGGTATTCTATATTGTGCCTGTACAAAATTTTGACTCACCAGCAGATATTGGTGGAACTCCTTTCTAGTTCCATATTCATTGTATCAGCAGCAGTGCCTCGGGCATTCTGGTTTACCGTTCAGGTGCTTTGGCATCTAGGCTGGGAGGTCAGTCTAATTCTTACTTGCTGTTCACCTGACATAATTGACCAACCATTATTCTTAGCCATTTCCGTCTTTTTTGCATATATTGGCGCAGCAATGGTCTCTTCTTTCCAACTGAACCAGGTTGTAAAGAAGATTATCTCTGTCCACATTATTCCAGTCCCACCTGAAACTCCAAACCCATACCCCATAGTTGCTGCGGCTATTCTGCCCATGTCAGCAGAATCTGACATCCTGACTTGCAACGAGCTGGCTCCCCACCAAAGCCTAGTGGTTTCCCCTGACCCCACTACCATCTCTTTGGTATCACTGGATTCATCCACAACTACCAATAAAGAGAATTCCACTTACTTCTTAATACCCATGAAGATAAGTGTTGGGTCCCATCACGTTTCCTTTGAGGCCCTGGTGGACACTGGAGCCGCGTGAAATTTTATGAGTGTGGAGCTGGCCTAGCAATTGGAACTTGCCATGGATGCAGGCCCTTCAGTGATGATTGCGTCATCAGCCTCCCAAACCACATACCTGGTATGTAAACCAGTCACATTCTCAATACACCAGTTCAGCTTCTGTGATCGCTTTTCTGCTATGCCAAACTTGGTGTTTCCAGTGATCTTAGGAATGGGATGGTGGCGCTGGCAACATGTCAAAATCCACCTGGAGTCTAACACGCTGTCATTCACTAATGATCAACTAGAGGGTGAATTTCCCCTTGTTGACACTCTTAAAAAAGCTCAATGTTGCAGTTCTATCACGTCCCTTGTTTCCCCTACGGACATACCCTCCAATTTTCCAGAAAATTTAATGCACTATCAAAGCATTTTCAATTCTGAAAAGGCAGATTGTTTGCCTCCCCACACTAGATTTGAATGTGGTTTTTGCACGACGGTGGAGTTGGTGAATAACAACTGCCCATTGTATCCCCACACAGCAGAGGAGGAGGCCGCGCTCAGCATCTGGTTGAATGATATGTTGAGTGTGACAGTTGAGGTCTATCCTCAGCATCACATTGCCCTGATCTTTGGTAAGACAGGGCAGGCTGTGTCTGGATGTATGGAGGAGGAGGGGGCGTTGGTCCTGGCAAGGACGCCTAAGGGGCAGGAGCTTGAAGGAGGCCAAGGAGCAAGATGGGCGTCCAAGTCGAGGAAAAATGGGAATCGAGTAACATGGGTAGTTTTGAGATTCAATTTGGATTTGAATCAAGAATGGAATGGAATGGGTGCTTGGAAGTTTCGCGGTTCATTTGGGATTCGAAATGGAACTGGCGCGGAACTGTTGAGGATCAGAACTGGCACAGAACCATTGAGTGAGGATTCCGCGATCCTGCTGTAAGGTTTACACCAAGCATCAGTCAGATTAGCACCATAAGCTTGTGTTATATTTTATATTAGCTTTTAGCATGTGTATATAGGGAAGGAACTGGGAGCTGGAGGCTTCTCAGTTCTGTTTTCTATCAACCTGGCCCAATATTAAATAAAAGAACTTAAAATTCATATATTTATACTTTGAGTTTATTTTAAAGATATTGCCTAACTGCAGCCATGTTTGGCTTGAATCAACAAGAATTGGACTTTGAGAGTGAGCTTGGGAGAGCTATTGCCTCCCTTTATACCTTGTCTTGGAGTCAAGGCATGTTGCTGGGGTTAAGTATACTTGCAACTGTCTTCCAGGGGGTGCTTGTCCAATCTTGTAGCGCGCGCACAAGGAGAGTAGTATCAGGAGCCCTGTCAGCCCTATGGTCTGTAACATGGATTCTGTTGCCCAACTCATTTGTGGCTCATTGGAAGGAGCCAGTGCGTTACATTAAACAGAACTCATTTACTTTCCTGTCGTTGTGGTGGCAAGCAAAAGAGGTGCCAGAAGAAGTGGTGTTTCCAAAGTGGTATAACCATACTGCAACACTCTTGATGGTGATATTCTCCACCGCCTTTTTGCTTCATGAATTATACCAGGTTTTAGAGTGTGTGTCCCGGAATGGTGGGAAAGTGGTAGGGCCTGGGAAGGACAAAGGAAGAATTCCCACGGTTTTGAAATTGGAAGACTTGGAACTGATCCACCAGACGTTTAGCCAGGTTCAGTTTCAGGGACGTTTGACAAAGGCAGCGGGTGGGGAGGATTCGTTTGCCTTGCAGTTAAGTCAGGTTCTGTTGGCACTTCCAGTAAAGCAGTCCAACTGGGTGCGAGAACTTTTGGAAGAGCAGTCAGGGTTACCCGTATCAGTGGAGGAATGTCTGGATTGGATTGATCGTGCAGCATGTCCGGATGAGACGCAGGATTCAGGCCTGGGCGGCTTTACTGCAGTGTGGTCAAGGGAAGAAGTCAGTGGAGGAGTATGGCCAGATGTTCCGCGCATTGGCAAGAGCAGCAAAGGCACCTGAGTCTCAGCTTCCGCGCATGTTTCGCCAAAACTTGCAAGCTGATTTATTATTGGCAATGGCGGCGGTGAAACCTGCAGCGACGTTGGAGGAAGAGGTGGGTTTAGCCTTGCAGGTAGAACGACAGTTGAGTTTGGTACGGGCCCATCAGGAAGTTGTGCGACCCCCAGGGGATTCTGAGGACAGAGTGGTGGAAGAAGGGCAGGTTCTGAGCCCATATATGGTTCTAAGGGGTTTAGCTATGTGGAGGAAGGGAAGAAGAGTCAAGGGAATCCTGAGGGTATGGTGGAGGTGCGGGAGACAAGGATTCCCATCGAGATTACCACTCAGGATCCTGAGGCTCAGAATAAGAAGGCTCCTTATAATTTTTGCAAGAAACTGGTGAATCCGGTACCTCAAAATAAACCGCTTACTTCATCTTATCCTTATCTGATTTTGCCCATCAGTGTGCTTGTGGGGGATGAAGGAAGGGATTGCGGTGAAGTTCTAGCTTTGATTGATACCGGAGCTGGGGAAAATTATGTTGAGGAGAAGTGGGCAAGAAGCCATGGATTGTCATTACAGAAGGATGGATGGGTGAAGTTGGCAGACACCTCCAAAAGAACGGCGGTATGGCGAGTACAGGCCAAGGTCCTGTTGAGGCAAGGCCCAGAGGTATTCAGGGAGGAGTTTCACGCCGTAGCTCACCTGCCACATTCTGTGGTGCTGGGGATGAGATGGTGGCACCATGTCCGTCCACAGTTTGATATGAAGAGAGAGAGGGTTCTGCTGTCGCCTAGAGGCCAGGGGTCGTTTGAATGGACGTTTCAGTCCCAAGGTTCGATGGTGAAGCACATGGGTGGAATCACCTCAAGTGTGTCAGCGGAAGGATTGCCAAGGGAGTATCAGGATTTCGCGGAGGTGTTTGAGCCTAAAGGTGATGCGCCCTTTTCGCCTACAGGGGATTTTGCATTTGGATTCCGGTTCAAGGAAGGCTCTGAGTTACCAAAGGGCTGTCCAGTCTATCCGTTGAATCCCTGGGCCTGAGAGGCATTGGAGGGTTATGTCCATAAGATGCTGGATATGGGTTTGATTGTGCCTTCCAAGTCGCCGGTGGTTTCGCCAGTCCTGTTGGTTCCCAAGTCAGGGGGGAGTTACGTCCTTGTGTTGATTTCCGACGCCTTAATGAGGTAACAGAACCTGACCCCTATCCAATGCCACTCATGGAGAACATTCTGCCCATGATCTCCGGGTGTGGGGTGTTCACCAAATTGGATTTGGTGGACGCTTTTAATCAAATTCCTGTTCGCCCTGAGCACCAGCGGTATACGGCATTCAAATGTCATCTGGGAAACTTCGAGTACAGGGTTATGCCATTTGGGCTACGCAATGCCCCTGCAGTTTTCCAGCGCATGATTGATCATGTATTGGGGGACTTAGTGGGTAAGTGTTGTGTTGCCTATATGGATGACATCCTGGTGTTTTCCAAATCGGTACAGGACCATGTGAGGGATGTGAGAAGTGTGTTGGAGGTGGTTAGGAACGCGGGCTTGAAGTTGAAGCCATCCAAGTGCGAGTTCAATAAAGGAATCGGTGTCCTTCCTAGGGAACGTGGTCCTCCAAGAAGGGATAGCGATCTGTCCTGATAAGTTGCGGGCGGTGCGGGAATGGAAGGCTCCTGGGAATAGGACTGAAGTGCGAAGCTTCTTGGGGGTGGTGAATTTCGTGCGGAGGTTTTCTAGGGATCTGGCCCAATGGGCTGTGCCGTTGACAAGACTGATGGGAAATGTGCCGTTCGTTTGGGGGGAGGCTGAGGAGAGGGCATTTCAGCAAGTGAAGACGAGTTTGCTGACAGCCCCAGTTCTGGCACACCCTGACCCAAACAAACCATTCGTGGTAGAGACTGACGCATCAAATTTTGCACTTGGAGCCGTGTTGTTGCAGGAGGGTAAAGATGGGGTTGAACATCCTGTCTGTTATTTCAGTCAGAAGATGGCACCAGCTGAAACCAACTATCCAGTTTACGATAAGGAACTTTTGGCAATAGTTGCAGCCTTAGGGGAGTGGCAACATCACCTATTGTATGCCAGGCACCTGGTTGTCATCCAAACGGACCATCGAGCCTTAGAATACTATAAGTCCCCACGCCTGATGAACCAGAGGCAGGCCCGGTGGCACTTAGAGTTGGTTCAATATGACCTGCGGATTGAATACAAGCTGGGAAAACAAAATATCTTGCCAGATTTATTGAGCCGTGATTCTGGACTGGTGTTTTCTGATGAGGAGTTGAGGAAGTTCAACACAGCCACGATGTTGCCACAGAACTTGTTTGCAACGATCCAGGGCTGGAGAGAAGGAATGGCAGGAAGAATCCGGACTGCGCAGCAAAGATGTGAGCTGGGCCAACGGATAAGAGAAGAGACAGGAGAAGGTGGGGCAAGCAGGGGGCATGTGGGATTCTCAGTTTGGGGTGGTATCATATGCCATGAGGGAAGGATTTGGGTCCCAGTGAAGAGTCTGCAACAAGAGGTAATGGCAGCTAATCACGACCATCCTCTGGCAGGTCATCCCGGTCAAGAGAAGACGTTAGATCTTGTTTGCTGTCACTATTCGTGGAGAGGTGTGGGTGAGGCAGTGAGGAAGTATGTTTTGCATTGTGTGGTTTGCGCCAGGGCGAAGGCCCAACGGGTGGCACCGGGGGGAAATTGAAGCCACTTCAAATTCCTTCTAGGCCATGGTCCTCAGTGAGTGTGGATTTCATCACAGGACTGCCCAAGTCACAGGGGATGGATGCCTTGATGGTGGTGGTGGATCGCCTGATTAAATATGCAGAGTTTTTCCCTTGTTGGTCAACCATTTCTGCAAAAGTGGCAGGACAGATTTTTGTAAATGAGATTTTCTCCAGACATGGGGTGCCTGAAGAGATTGTGTCAGATCGGGGTCCACAATTTACATCTAAATTTTGGCTCCACATGTTGGGAAATCTAAAGATCAAGGCTTGCCATTCGTCAGCATACCATCCTCAGTCAGATGGCCAAACTGAGAGAGTAAATCAGATATTGGAGCAGTATTTGAGGTGCTATGTCTCAGGGCAGCAGGATGACTGGGTATATTGGGTGAAGCTGGCTCAATTTGCTTATAACAATCATAAGCATTCATCCACGGGTATGACCCCATTTTTTGCAAATCACGGCCAACACCCAGAGGGTATGGGGCCCAGGGAGCAAGGGCAGAATCCAGCGGCAGATAAACTGTCGCGAGATACCCAGGACACCCTGGAGCTCCTGAAGAAGAATTTGGTGGTGGCAGTCGCGGCTCAGAAGAGGAAGGCAGACTGGCATAGATCTGAAGGTAGAGCTTTCAAGAGAGGTGATTGGGTCTTGGTGAATTCTCGGAACTACGCCTTGCCTGTAAGGAGCTGGAAATTGGGGCCGGTGGTGTTGGGCCCATATCAGGTAGTGAGGGCGGTGAACGAGGTGGCATTTGAGCTGAAGCTCCCAGAAGGGTCAAGAGCTCATCCGGTGTTGCATGTATCGCAGCTCAAGACATTCTTTGGCCAGCCACCTGAAAGTCCTTCTCCTTTATTACCAGCTGGAGGAGGAGCCAAAGAGTATGAAGTTGAGGAGATTCTCGACACCAAAGTGGTGAGAGGACGTCGTTTATTCTTGGTACGTTGGGTGGGTCATCCTATTGAGGAGTCCACATGGCAGTCAGCTAGGGATTGTGCCCGATGTCCTGAGAAAATCCAAGAGTTCTTCCTGTCTAGGGGGGTGATGTGATGGTTGAGGTCTATCCTCAGCATCACATTGCCCTGATCTTTGGTAAGACAGGGCAGGCTGTGTCTGGATGTATGAGGAGGAGGGGGCGTTGGTCCTGGCAAGGACGCCTAAGGGGCAGGAGCTTGAAGGAGGCCAAGGAGCAAGATGGGCGTCCAAGTCGAGGAAAAATGGGAATCGAGTAACATGGGTAGTTTTGAGATTTGATTTGGATTTGAATCAAGAATGGAATGGAACGGGTGCTTGGAAGTTTCGCGGTTCATTTGGGATTCGAAATGGAACTGGCGCGGAACTGTTGAGGATCGGAACTGGCACAGAACCATTGAGTGAGGATTCCGCGATCCTGCTGTAAGGTTTACACCAAGCATCAGTCAGATTGGCACCATAAGCTTGTGTTATATTTTATATTAGCTTTTAGCATGTGTATATAGGGAAGGAACTGGGAGCTAGAGGCTTCTCAGTTCTGTTTTCTATCAACCTGGCCCAATATTAAATAAAAGAACTTAAAATTCATATACTTATACTTTGAGTTTATTTTAAAAATATTGCCTAACCGCAGCCATGTTTGGCTTGAATTAACAAGAATTGGACTTTGAGAGTGAGCTTGGGAGAGCTATTGCCTCCCTTCATACCTTGTCTTGGAGTCAAGGCATGTTGCTGGGGTTAAGTATACTTGCAACTGTCTTCCAGGGGTGCTTGTCCAATCTTGTAGCGCGCGCACAAGGAGAGTAGTATCAGGAGCCCTGTCAGCCCTATGGTCTGTAACATGGATTCTGTTGCCCAACTCATTTGTGGCTCATTGGAAGGAGCCAGTGCGTTACAACATTCTGGTTCACTACCCAACCTTCAATCAGCACGCTATCAACTTGGAAGCAGTTGTGGCCATCTTTCATAAGGCAGGTTTGTTTGTCAAACCTTCCAAGTGTGAATTCTATAAGGAGGAGGTTACCTTTCTTGGGAACCTCATCCTTAAAGATGGTTATGCAATTCCTCCCAATAAATTGAATGCTATCTGGGAATGGCCAACCCCAACTACCCAGAAACAACTACGGAGTTTCTTGGGGACCTTCATTTTTTGAAAAAGTTCTCCCCAGCACTTTCCCAGATTGCTGCACCACTTCACCCTTTACAGGGAAAAATGTTCTGTTTCACTGGATGCCCAAATTCCAGCAGGCATTCGAATTGATCAAAGAGGTGTTTGTATCCCCTCCCATTTTTGAAACATGCTAATCCAACCAAGCTGTATATCGTTGCATGTGACGCTTTATCAGTAGCTGTGGGGGCAGTGTTGCTCCAGGAGCATGATGGCTTGAAACACCCACTCGCCTACTTTTCCCGAAAGTTCACTTCTATGGAACAGTCTTGAGCTTTTATGACAAGGAGTTGGCGGCCATTGCATGGGCCCTAACTCATTGGAGGTACCTGTTATAGGGTGCCCAACATGAACTAACAGTCTGAACGAATCACCAGGCCCTTTTGTACTTTCATAAACCCCAAAAATTGGCACATTGGTAAGCCCAAACCTATCAGACCTGTTCAGTTTTAATTTTAAATATGAATTCATAAAAGGTGCGCTCAATGTACTCCCCAATTTTCTCAGCTGCAGCCCCGCCCACTGTTCCACAGATCCAGAGGAAGTGGATCTTGTCACTGTGATCCCCACCACCCAAATCCTGTCAATTGTCCCCCCTGTTGTTTCTTCCGTCACTCTGGCCCCTGACGCTCCATTAGTTGCTCAGGTCTTAGCCAGTCAAATGGTTTTCCCTGAGGGCGTGGAGTTGCTCGAGCAGTTATCTCATCAGAAGCATAAACATTCCCTATACTCACTGAAGAAGGGTCTCATATATTTCTGGTCTCGCGTTTGGGTTCCCCTCTCCTTCCAAACCAAGGTATTCTGCATACATCACAATCCCCCCATGATTGGTCATCCTGGTACTAAAAAATGCATTGATTTGATCAAATGGACCTACAATTGGGTGGGTTTGACAAAACAAGTTCCGGCCTGGATTGCCAATTGCGTTACTTGTGCTCGGGCTAAGTCAGACCACTCCAGTAGAAACGGTCTCTCACACCCCTTACAGCAGGTGGAGGGTCCATGGACATCGGTGTCCAGGGATTTTATCATCAAACTCCCCTGCTCTAATGGGTTCACAGCGGTGATGGTGGTGGTAGATTATTTCACAAAATTTTTCCCTCTTTATTCCTTGCCATTCCACAATTACGTCAGAGGAGACTGCCCACCTTTTTGTGCATCACGTGTTCTCAATGTTTGTTCTCCCCCAGGAGATTATTAGCAACCGTGGTTCATAGTTCATAACGCGATTTTAGAGTGAACTTCTATCTATCCTAAAAGTATCCCCCTGCCGTTCTACAGTGTACCATCCCCAGTTCAATGGACAGACTGAGCGAATTAACTAAGTTCTCAAACAGTACCTGCATTGTTATACTGCGGCCACACAAGACACCTGGGCTAATGACCTTCCCCTTGCTCAATTCACCTATAACAACGGAACGCACGCATCTACAAGATTTTCGCCCTATGAAGCAACGTTGGGTTACAATTCTTTGTTCTCAGTCAGACCTTGCTTGTGGCCTGAGGTCCAAGCTGCCGCGGATCATGCTGAACATATTAGGTCAACTCAATCCTTGGTGTGGTAACACCTCATTAAAGCTATTGATGACTACAAGAGATTCATGGATTGTAAGCGGCTCCCAGGTCACGATATTACAGTGGGTTCTTATGTTATGCTCAATACCCACCATTTATGTATTCAAGCACCTTCTCATAAATTTGTAAGTAAGAGTTCTGGCCCCATCTAGTGGAAGAGGTCTTGGGTAATGGTGCATTCCGGTTGAAGCTTCTGGCCCACTGGAAACAACATCCCATCTTCCACGTTTCCCAGCTGTCACCCTTCAAGGGTACAGTCCCCAAAGAACCTGAACCAATCATCATTGAGGATGTGGAAGAGGCTGAGGTGGAGAACATCCTGGCATCCCATAAGTCCCGCCGGTCTGTCCAATATCTTGTGGCTTGGAAAGGTTACCCAGCTTACAAGAACAGTTGGGTCAAGGCACGCAATGTGCAAACTGTATGGAATTGATTGAAGCATTTCATGAAGCCCACCCCACCACTCCCGCCCTCCCCAAAAACCTGTGATGGTAATGGTGATCAAATTACCCAAGGCACACAAGAATGTGGCTCGCGTACAGTTTCCTGGTGGTGTGGCCCTTCCCTTGGAAAAAGGAAAGGGTAATGTAAGTCCCTGGGAACATCCTCTGGGCGTTGATCAGGTCATTTTCCCATTCCTGAGCAAGAAGGTACTGACGAGGATGGCCGTACCCCTTGTTACTCAGGGCGATCTCGCTCATGTGGTAGACAAGCGCTGGGTAACAGCCCTCCCGCTTCAATTCCACTTCCAGTACCCACACTCTCCTAGTCAGAATTGCTACGAGGAATTAGTGAAATCTGCGCTGAGATTGCCAAAATAAAATTGATCATAACTAATTTGAGTGGCAATCAGCCCAATGCTCAGATTTCAAATGGTCAAACAGGTATGAAGACTGATCTATCAGCTGGAACGCCTGACAGTTGCGATTTGGTTAACATGACAATTGGAAAAATCTCCCCCTCCCAAATCCTTCAGGCATCACCCCAATGGGCAGGTAATAGCATTGGACACCATCAACAAGGTTTCAAAGCTTCCTGCTGGCAAATCGGGCATTGCGCCTGATGCAATGCCACTGACCAAACGAATGGCCCAGTGACTGAGCACAGGTGGGTTGGGCGTACTGAACCTGTTCCCAACCAAATGGGCCCACCCCTATGTGGGGTGGCCTTGGGGGATTCCCGCCGCTTGTCTGGCAAAATGTCATTGTGCCAACTGTCAGAAACATAGCTGAGCCTTGGTTCAGATATTTGAGGTCAAACTGACAGTGATTTAGCCCACCACCAAATTTTTTGATGTTGGTTCCCAGGGAACTAACCCGCCCATTCCCAAATAATTCGCCAGTTAGGTCAAGCTTGTGGGAGCCAATCCTGGCTTGTTTTCCCTCCAAATTGACTACTATTTAATGAGTTGCATTGCACTGAGAAAATTGTTGGTTGATTTTTCTTTCTTAAATTTTCCATTAAAAAACCCTCCACAAAATTTAGTTTTTATATGTCAAGAATTAAGCCGCCTTTTCCGCTGACACTCTCATACCCCCCAGGGTTAAAGGCCATGTTTATCTGGTATTCTATTTTTGCCTGTACAAAATTCTGGCTCACTGGCAGATATTGGTGGAACTCCTTTCTAGTTCCATATTCGTCGTATTAGCAGCAGTGTCTTGGGCATTCTGGTTTACCATTCAGGTGCTTTGGCATCTGAGCTGGGAGGCCAGTTTAATTCTTACTTGCTGTTCACCTGACACTGGCGCCCAATTGAGCTATTGAATGCCAATTATAAACTGCTCACGTACATACTATCTAATTGACTGATGGCAACAGCACCGCGCACACTCGATAGTGCCCAGAATGGGTTTGTCAAAGGCCATAGTATATGGGACATCATTGGTTCAGTCCAGAGCATACTCCAGGATATGGTGGGCATTGAACAGGGGTACCTTATGTTACTCAACATGGAAAAGGCATACAACCGAGTAGCGTGGCCATTCCTTCATGAGGCACTAAAGGCAGTCAGTATCCCTGACACTTTTTGAGCATGATATTGATGCTGTACTCAGTCCTGGTAATGAAGGTGATTGTCGCAGATGGTGTAACCAACAAAATCCCTGTTGGGCAAGATCTCCAACAAGGTGACCCTATATCACCATACTCTTCAACTTTGCAGCCAACATTCTACTGACAGCAGCAGATGCAAAGCTCCGAGGTTTATTCCACCCTAACCAAATGCCACTGAAGATTCTAGCATTCGCTGATGATATGGTAGTAGGCATAAGCTCCCTGACTGACCTCCAGGGTGCCGCTGAACTATTAAACCTCTATCAGCTAGCATCAAACACAAAAACCAACTTTGCAAAAACCTCAGTGATGAGGGTTGGCAACCTGAGCTTCAGCCTGACAACTGACAAATTGCCAATTATGAACTCCCAGACAGTCTGATACCTCAGGATACTCTTCAACAATAAGGGACCAGCAGTACTGGAGACCAAACAGGAAGTATTGTCAAGCTTATCGATCCAAATGGCATGCTGGAAAAGTGCCAGACTATGCCTCAAGGAGAAAGTGCAGTTAATATACATCTTCATCTTCTCAAAGTTGTGGTATGTTGCTCATGCGCTGGCAATGAGCCTGAACTTAGAGAATAAAATCAGGTCAATGCTCTGAACCTTCCTATGGTTCAAAGTAAAGGCGGCACTGATATCACTGGAAGACCTGTTGAAAGCAAAGAACAAAGGAGGCGTAGGCCTCCTGGACTTCAAATCTCACGCCTTGCATATATGGGGGAAGTCATTCCTGAAGCTAACACAGATGCACATGCGCTGCCCGACCCTAGCATGGAGCGTGAATTGGGCAAGAGCCTAAGGCCTCCAAGAGCCAGTCTCTCCCTGCTCAATACATGAATGGATGGCGCACCATCCGCGGATAACCTCCCAAAAAGGTACTCCACACTACTGGCAACTATGCAATTGGGCTGTGCGCCAGGGTGGATGATCATTTAAGTGATCAAACTGAGAAGCTGACCAAATTCAAAGGGATGTCAAAGCACATAATCCGCAATGATTTCAGCAACAAACTGGGAGGAGTGTAACCAAATTGATGACGAATACACAAGCAAGTCAATCTGAATAAGGTACAAATTGATGCTGATAAAATATGGGATCCACTCCCAAAACTGGGGTGCAATCTGCCCACCCGTCGCACAAATCCTAAATGACTGGTCTACTGAAGGCCACAACACCAACTACCTGATGAAGGAGTTGATCTTAGGCCTGAACTCCCATTTGGTAACAGCCAAACAGTGTTTGGTAACCTGGTGGATCCTAAATTGGGCATTCAAATTGGGCAAGCACAGCGGGCTGGACTACCAGCACAAAGAATGCCCCATATGTGCTGAACCAGAAGCAGACATAGCCCATCATTACTATGAATGTGCCATGTTCAAAAAATATTGGACCACGATGCATTACATCCTATCAGGTGAACAATCGCCACTGGGAATATATCCATTGCAGGACCTTTTCTTTACAAAAACCCTGAGAATGGCTCCAATCCAACTATGAGCCTTCATTTTACCATTATTGTGCATGGGTAATTCACTGTGCGCTCATCACCAAGGTTTTGAGCAATGAGCGCCCCCACCACAAAGGTTTAGTATTGAAGACCATTTGGATTATTTCTGATCAGCTCTGTTGGATCTCAAAATTTTCGCGCCTAATCCCTGGGTGTTATAAAGCCACATGTTTGGCTTTCCCCACCGGATTGCTCATTGTATGTGATGAGGCAACTAATCAACTGAGAATTGAATGGCCTGTAAGTCTGCTGATGCTAGAACCGTGGCTATCAATGGTGATTGCTGATCAGCAATGGTTGGAGGTGCTAGAACTCTAGCAGCCTGAACCCCGGTCCTTTTTACCCTTGGCCAAATTGCCTATATTCCGCCCTCCCCTCTCACTTTCCCTTAAAATTTATTTCTAGATAAAGTATGGAGTTTTAAAAAAATAACTGGGTAGTTAGAGTCTGGTTATAAAACGCCATCCATCACAGGTTCAATTCCTGGGTGAACATTTTTAAACCTCATTTTATTTTGACTAGGCGACTCTTTTTGTTATCTAAAATTTAAATATTTGATTTATTACTTTGTTTATATTTGGGATCATGAGACACCTATATAATTTTTAGTAGCCAAAGAAAAAAAGTAAAATAGGAAATACAAAAAATAAATTTAAACTTTGATACAACTTTTCTGGTTATAGAGATCTCCTTAAATGAGATTCTGCAACATCTCACCTAATCAAGCTATTTATTTTTTATTATATATAAACTTTTTCATTGAAAAGTTGAAGCATCGTGTTTAATGTATTTAATACTACCATGTAAAATTTTTTTTATATAAAATGTTATTTTTGTTTTTTAAAGCCTTAAGATATATCTTCTATATTTATTCAACTACAATATTTAAAGGATTTTATCACTGAGGCACAAAACCCCATAGTCACATTTACATATAAAAAAATTTGCTGAAAGCATTAAAAAGCCCATTTATATAATTTTTTGCCCTTTGTCTCTCTTTTATTTACCTAAGCTTCACTAAAATCATTTTGTCCTGATTACCTCATCTTATTACAATTAAAAAATTATACTATTGTATGGCTAACTTTTTAAAGTATAACTTAACTAAGCCTTTAATTTCTTCTGGATGTATATTAAACCAAAACTACTTATGAGTATTTTTTTATATCTGGTTATATTATCCTTTAACTTTTCTGCTAATCTTATTGAAGAATACAACACTCATATATTATGATAACTAATATGCTTTAGATTATTCTACAATGAGATTTTTTTATATACTTATTCAAATGCAGTGAAACTACAATAATAGTTGTAGGAACTTTTGCCTTAACCCTTAAGGTGGTTCAGATTTAGAAGGTTTTATTTTTAGTTCTTATCTTTTTCTTTGCTTGTCACAGAGTTGGTTGATGCTGTCCCCAAAATCTGGTCAATCTTGATATTTTTCAGTAATAAAGTAATGTGAGCCCAGTTCCTTATTATACATAATTGCAACACCATTGTACATCACTTTAGAATTATATTTTCTTATACTCAAATAAGCACCGTCTCTGAGAACATTGCACATCCCCATAGGTTTTGATATTTTGTTTTACTTTGATTGTATTAATATTACCGTGTAAATAGATTTAATTTGACATTTTATAAATCTTTGGACTTAAGGCTTTGATATCTCAATTGAGGTGCTTTGAGAAATAATTCCCTTGACTTTCACACCCAATGTCAAATAGATGTGTTGACAGTTTCCTGCACCTCAACTAAAGATTAAACCTTGACTAAGGTGATAATTGATAGCATGCTCCTCAATGCCCCTAAGTATCAAAACCTGAATTGGGCTTAGAGCCCCTCTTTACCTTAGCCCATTTGGACTGGACCCTCTTGAATTACCAAAATTGGTTCTTAATTAAAAAATACCTACTAACTTAGAGAATTAAGAAAAGCTCTCCTTATAGAAATTGTGAATGTGAAGGCAGAAGTATATTTGAGCTCCTACTTCATTAAAGTTAGCATACAAATACTAACTATTACCTTTGACTCTCATCCAGTTAAATTGTTGAGGATATTGCAAATAATTTGTCATTGTTAATTTTTGGTGATGTAAAGGCTTGCTAGTTATTGGTAACCTTAAAATTCAACAATTTAAAGAAGGGAATTTATCCACCGCTTATAATAAAAATAAAATATACTAATATAAACTAAAACATTCAGGTTTTATATATTTTTTACAAGTGATATCCACGAGGTAAAGAAAATAAAACCTCTCAATATTGGTCCCTTCAGTATTTAAACTGTATCAAGGGTCAAAGGAAATTCAATGAGACATTCAGAATAGCTTAGATTAGTCCAAATTAGGTAATATGAAAAAGTAGCCTATCAAAGCTCAAAAAACTTGCTTCACTTTGGCTGCATGATATATGAGGAGATATTATTTGACAAAAGGTACCCATAATGTAACAACTTAGTAAATTTTGCCCAATCCCCATTTCATAAAATTATTTTACCTTAGGGGGATCTCCGCCACATCTATAAAAGGGGGTGGTCCCCACTTAGGTGGTTGAAGGGAATTGGATGTGGCAGGGGAAAAACTGCCAATGGACTCCCTGAGTTCCCTCGTTGGTTGGGGCAATTTTACTGCCCAACTTCATGCTAATTTCCCGCTTAGTATTAGTAATAGTGTTACCCCAATTTTGTGGGGTTCCACCAAGAATTGGCCATGATCTTTTGGTAAATAAAATTTTTATTATCATCTAAATAGATCTCCTCATTATTACAGAATTTAAATGTCTGACAATTCCTCTTTTCAGCAGAATTTTACCCACAACATTCTTATTATGAATCCTGGGAGGCAAATGTCTGACATCACCCCCCTCAAGAATGTTGGGGGGAGAGAATAGGGCTGAAGGAAGCTGTCATGAACTCACCTGATGGTGAGTCCAGAAGTGAGGGACTGATAGAATACGCATTCAAAACTTATATGTGACTGAAAATGGCCCTTCCCATATAGAGCTGATCTTTTCACTTCTTGGAGTGATTCAGTTGTGGTAATATAGTACCAAGTCAGATACTTGTAATGAAGGAAGAGGGGCCCTGAGCTAATTTGTGGCTTGGCCTACTTTGGCAACAGTCTTTGCCAAATTAGCCATGGCCTCTGATTGTAATTGGATGATTTGTTGGGCCAACTTTTTTATGGCTAGTTCAGGATCAGTCTGGTCAGAGAAAATATCCTTGGCTAATAATTCTGGCATAACAGGTTCTTGCCCATATAACACACAGAAAGGGGATGTCTTGAGGATGCAATGTAGCTAATATGGTAGGCCATGAGGGCACTGGGCAAGTAAAGATCCCAGTGGTGAGGATCTGAAGTGGCCATTTTGCATAAAATCAAGACCAGGGTTCTGTTAACTTCTCTACTGCACCATTTGTGGATGGGAGATATAGGTGGCTGAGAAGAGTCTTTGAGCTCCCATGGAGGTGGCGAGAAGCTTCATCACTAATGAGGTAAAATTTTACCATTGTTACACAGGAGGACCTGGGGGCACCCATTCTGGGTGAAGATGTACTGGTGTAAGAAGGCGACCGTGGCTTTAGCAGTTTGAGTGGGAAGAGCAACAGCTTCAACACATTTGGTGAAATGATCAATACCGCCAAGATATAGCAATTTCCACATGTAGTCTGAGGGAGAGGACCTACCACGTCCAAGATTATGGTGTGAAATGGTTGGTGGGGTGTCATAGGTTGATACTGATATCAGGTCTTGAAGCTGGTTTGTTTTTTACAGGTCAGGCATGCATCCAAAGCTTCAGTTATGGTTTCCATGATGCCCTCACAGTAGTACCGCTCTTTTACCCACTCATAGGTTTTGCATACTCCTCCATGCCCCATGATAGTGTGAGATTCTAAGGTGACAGGTACTAACTCAGATGACTGGAGATAAGCAATCAATTTACTCCTACTTTCTTATATGTTTCCCATTCTCTACCTTTGTGTTGTGGGAATGCTGAGTGATCATATTATGTACTGGTTCATCTTCATCAGCTCATGCATCAGGAGTCATTAGGAGATCATGCAACCTCTCAGCTTCATTATTTTCAAGGTGAAGGACAGGCAGATGTGTCAGCCCATCAACGTTCATATGGAATGTCCCAGCTCGGTGCTCAATGGTCATAACATAATGCTGGAGCTTAAGAGTCCAGCAAGCCAACCGCCCAGTGGAATATTTCATATTTTGCAACCACTTCAATGAGGCGTGGTCAGTAATTACTTTGAATGATGTCCCATAAAGAAAAGGGTGATAGTATTTGACCACAAGTAAGACAGCAAGGCACTCTTAATTGGAGATTCTGTAGTTACGCTCAGCTTTTGAGAGCATCTTGCTGAAGTATGATATGGGATGATCAACTCCATTTTCATTCAAATGATATAAGATAGCTCCAACAGCGTAATTGGAGGCATCTGTAAACAACATAAAGGGCTTACCATAGCTAAGGTGACAGAGGATGGGCCTTTGTTGCAGCAACTCCTTCATGGTCTCAAATGTGGCCTTTTGTTCAGCACCCCAATGGAAAGGGGTGTTCTTTGCCAATAGATGTACAAGGGGCTCACTAAGCTGGGCGAATTTATGTATGAATTGATGGTAATACCCCATCATGCCCAAGGATACTTGTATATCATGAAGAGTTTTGAGCTCAGGCATTTTAGATATCACTTCCACCTTGTCTTGAAGGTGCTGAATCCCAAATTGAGAGATAGTGTGCCCAAGAAAATCCAATTTCTTTTGGAAGAAAGTACACTTGGAGGGCTTCAGTTTGATGTTAGAGTCCCACAAGCGTTGAAACACTTCCTTTAGTTGTGTAAGGTGCTCATTGAAGGTCTTGGAAAATACTGTGATGTCTTCAAAATAGACAATAACAAAATTTATCTTTAGATCCTGGAGAATATGTTCCATCACCCGCTGGAAAGTTGCTGGCGCATTACACAACCACTGAGGTAGCTGAGTGGGTTGGAACAAACCCTCGCTGCAGATAAGGGCGCACTTCTTCTGATCCTGTGTAGAAAGGTCCATCTGCCGTTACCTGCTAGCCAAGTCCATGGCGGAGAAGAATTTAGACCCAGAAAGTTGGGTCAAAGTGTCATCAATGCGGGGGATAGGGTAGCTGTCCTTCTTGGTGATGTTGTTCAGCTTACAATAATCCATCACTACCCGATGACCTCCATTTTTCTTCTTTATCAATAGGAGCGGGGATAACCAAGGGCTTTGGGAAGGCACCAACAACCCAGCGTCCAGCAGCTGTTTGAGCTCCGTCATCATCTGTAGATCCTCAACTTTGGATTTGTGGTAAGGTTTGGAGCGGATAGGCTGAGCATCACCAACATCAATGGTATGAGTCCAACCCTTCATGTGCCCATAATCAGATGTCAGAGGTAGAGAAGATGTCACTATAGGACTCTAGTAAGGTGTGGACTTTATATAGCTCAGCTGGGTTTAGTTCATAGGAGATATGAACAGAAAGTAGGGTACATAAAGATTGGTCAGCGGGTAACCCCATATCCGCCATAGATCCAATACAGTGAACTTGCTTTATTTCCTCAAGGAAAATCAGCATACCCATTCCAATCTCCTGATACTTTTTTACAACCATATCCTTCTTGGTGAGATTTCCTAGCATAAGGTTGATAGGTCGTTGATAGGCAGGGTCTAGTACGCCCATCAAAACTTCTTGGCTCCAAAGGACTAACTCCATTAATGCTAGTTAGGTGCAATAAGAATTTGTGGGGGATTTTTAGGGTAATCTTAGTATCAACTACCCTTTGTTCACTCGCTTTAATTACTACCTCTTCTGAAGCATAGAAAAGGATACCCTCGAGGGCGTCCACTGATAAAGCAACATTTTTGTATGGTATCCTGCCATAGTGTAATGTAATGTTAAGGCGGAAGAGGGAAAGCTTAACGGTGCAAGAATAATATTTTTTGTTAAGCTCTTCATTGGTCAGAATTAGAGAAACCTCATAGTTAAGCAAGGAGAGATAGCCCTGCTTCAAGTTAATAACCCTTCATATTCAAGCATGGGCTGGGTTCCAATGAGTAAATAATAGGTATTATTGGTCAAAGCCACTGCCGGAGCTGACAAGAGAAGCTTCCCAAAATGAATGGGCAGTAAAGAGTATGCCCCAATAGTGCAGGTATCGTTTGGTCCTGAAGTTCCAAACTCTTTAGTGTAGTCAAGGTTGAGCCAGCTTAGTTTTTTTGAGCTTGATTGACACAACGTTCACTGGGGACCCAGTGTCAAGGATAGCTTTAACCTGTACTCCATTAATGACAACCTCCACTTTAGTTAAAGTATGACCCAAAGAGAGGGGGAAGGGCAAGGACCTATTTAAAATGAAAAGTGAAGGCAAGTCGTTTCAGGGTATTTCTCATAGATAGTCTGCAGTTATGAACACACTGGGTAGATCAGAAAAATGTGGCAATGAGCTGGTCAGCGTCAATGACAGTGTAAATAATCTCAAGGCCCCTTATCAATTGTCAAAGATAAGTTTGATGAGGGATATTAGTCTAATTCACTCTTTCAAGGTTCTTTCAATTAGGTACCTCCACTTTACCTGGGGGCTCCTAAAATGTAATGACCAACATCTTCATCACCCCCTTCAGAATCGTCGTCAGAGGGGTTATCAATGCAGGTTAGGGAGCCCATAGGAGGTGGGGTAGGTTCAAGACTTCCCTTATGGGATGATAAGTCCTGGGGTTGCTCCTCCACATTATTAACTTTTGGTGGAGGTGTAATTATCACTGCCTGAGTTTTAACATTCAAAGTAGGGGTTTTGCTTCCTGAGGGAGACGAGTTTCAGACTAGAGTTAGCTGAATGAAAGGCTGAAGGGGATAGCACTGTGGAGGTGGATGATTCAACTTCACCAGCTTTGGGTCGTTCAGTGGCAGTGAGCTTTGGTAAAAAAGGTAGTTTAGCTTTTGTATCTTGGTCATTTAACCCATTGTTAGTGGGGGAGATTGATACCCAAGAAATGGGTTTAGGATGAAGATCATGCTTTAAACCACTTGAGATGGCCGCTCTGAAGATGAAGAGGGGCAAGGAAAAATTATGACTGCTCTCACCAATTGAGTTTTTTGAACTGAAGACAAAGGGGAGCATTGACCCATCACTGCCATTACCAACTGTTTATTGTTATGGGAAGAAGAAGCAGTTTGTGATGGCAACTCCATATGAGCAGGTTTCAAGAGGGAAGCAGGCATAATAGAGGCTGAACTAGGCGGTGTAGATGATTGGCTCAGAGACCCTTGCATAGGGTCAAGTTCATGGATATCAGCCACCTCTAACAAGGCTTCTTTAATATCTCATACGCTTTCAATTGAGTATTTTATGGAAGTGAGATGCATTGACAAGGAAGGATGGGACGCCAAGTTAGCTAAGATAGCCACAATAGCATCATCTAGGGGTAGCAATTTAGCAATCAATAAAGGTTGAGCTTCATTGTAAAATCGTTCCACAAAAGAAGTAATGAATTCACCCTGTTGTCAGCTAAGGCAAATAAAGGCCTGTTTTTGCCTTTTTAAACTTCTTAGGGAGCTGAATTCATCAGTGCACACTTGCTTCACCTCCGCCCAGGTGCTGAGGGTGGCCATGTGCGGAAAGATAATCTCTTTTGAGCGCCACAAGTCAGGTATGGAAGGAGGTATTTGATTTTAAGATGGTCCGTTGCCCCTTCCATAACAACTTCATACATAAAGAGGAAAGAGGCAAAGCTTCCCTCAACTGGGGTATTGTCCCTAAAAGGGGGTTTATGGTAACAGGGGAGGCCCCATAAGGGCCATGCAATGAGTGCTGATCGAGCCTTTTGAGGAGAGACAAAACACTAGCTAACTGGAGCTCAAAGGAGACTAACTGAGGGTTTAAATCCATCAGCTTTGGTGGTTTTGTGGTGTACAGGCTCCCCTGTAGTGAGCACCACTTGTTAGAATTTTTGTGATATAAAGGCTCACTGGTGCTTATTGACCTTAAAACTCAACGATTTAAAGAAGGGGTTTTATCACCCACTTATAATAAAAAAACATATACTAATATAAACTAAAACGTTCAAGTTTTATATATTTTTTATTAATGATATCCGCAGGGTAAAGGAAATGAACCCTCACAATATTGGACCCTTCAGTATTTAAACTGTATCAAGGGTCAAGGGAAATTCAATTTGACATTCAGAATAGCTTAGATTAGTCCAAATTAGGTAATATGAAAAAGTAGCCTATCAAAGCTCAAAAAACTTGCTTCACTTTGGCTGCATGATATATGAGGAGATATTGTTTGACAAGACGTACCCATAAGGTAACAATTTAATAAATTTTACCCAATTCCCATTTAATAAAATTTCACCTTGAGGGGACCTCTGTCATGCCTATAAAAAGGGGGTGGTCCCCACTTAGGTGGTTAAAGGGAATTGGATGTGGAAGGGGAGAAACTGCCAATGGACTCCCTGAGTTCCCTCGTTGGTTGGGGCAATTTGACTGCCCAACCTCATGCTAATTGCCCGCTTAGTATTAATAATAGCGTTACCCCAATTTTTGTGAGGTTCCACTGAGAATTTGCCAAGGACTTTTGGTAAATAATATTGTTATTATCATTTAAATAGATCTCTTAATTATCACAGACTTGTAAATGTTCAACAATTCCTCTTTTTGACCAATTTTTACCCACAACATTCTTATTCTGAAGCCTGGGAAGCAAATGTTTGAAAGTCATATGCCACACTATAGCTTATAACTTTGGTTAATACCCTTATTTCAGCACTCATTTTTATTTAACCAAGGCAAGCTGACCAGGGGACAGACATTACCGAATATATGTGAAACTAAGAGAATAACTAAGGAATATAAAAATTGGGCACCCCAGGGTACTCAAGTTACCCCTGTTGCCAGCGGGACTGTCAGGTATGGGGGGTTGGTGCACTACTCCGAGGGGGTTCCCCCTGCTTTGGAGCAGGCGTGAAGGAAAGGGTCTGTGTGGAGGAACCAGAGTGGAAACCATGATTCTATGAGCGCTTTTTGTCTTGATCTCATATATCCATAGAGCCAGGCTTGGAAGTGCTCTAGTAAGTGGACATGGAATCTGTTAATAATCCCATGAATGGTTGGGACCGTGCCCTTGAACGCATCTAATGCAATTGTGTGTATTGTCCACATTGCAATGGGTATTATTAGGGAGCGGGGGGTAGATGAGATTGGTGACTCGATCTGGAGCGCAAAGATACTCTTTGATATCGAGAATTCCTGTTCATTTTTAATCTTGAGCAGGTGTGTGACTTCCTGCCATATAGCTTTGGTTGGGGGGCATGTTTCTAGGCGGTGATGTAGGGATCTCTCCCCTCCACATACTGCACATGTTTTTTGGAGGGAGTTGGAGCGGTCCGCCATCCTATAGGTCCTTCTCAAACAGCGCCAGACGTTTGATCTTATCCTTGGTTGTAGGAGTGGGTGTTGTGTCATTTTCCACATTGCTTTCTGTGTGGTTAAATCATAGGGAATGTCCAGCATATCTAGTTATTCTATCCTAGCTATGCTTGGGGTTATTGCGAGCATATTCCTCTGGGGGTGGTTTTCTGGGCTTCTTAATTTGAATTGGGGGCTGGGTCGTCCCCTTCCCTGTATAGTACCCATGTTCTCTATGGTCCATCCCATACAGCGGATAGTTTGGAGGATATGTTTGAGATGAGGGGAGGTTCCATGCGGACCCGTTGCAGTAGGATGCTTGGCAAGGTATGAAAGTAGTCTGGGTGGACTATGTGGGTTGGTTAATCTGAGCGACTGTGCAAAGTTAGTCCTTGCTGCTCTGGACCAATGTTGTTGCGGGAGGTCTGGAGCAAGGATTTCCTTTATCCAGGTACCTAGGATGTGATTGGCATGGCTCTCAAAATCTATTAGTCCCATGCCTCCGCTTGAGCGTGGGCCATGTAGTGTTTCCATTCATATAGGAGGGTGAGAGCCAGGCCACAGCCAGCCCTGGATAAGCGCGCAAATTGAGGTTATAAAGGTAGGTGAGAAGGCTATCGCATGGGCCTGGTACCACAGATTGGGAGTATGAGCGAGTTAGCAACTGTAACTCGTCTTGTTAGTCCTGAGGTTCTTTCCTTGAGGGAGGCGACGCGTTTGAATACCCGTTGTAACAGGTTACTTTCCATTGTCTCATTAGCATATCCCCCTGATTCTAGCCAGATTCCAAGGTGTCAAACAGGAGTGGTGGTGGGAGGTGTTGCAAAGGGTAAAATAATTTGGTTTTTTCTTTGAGTGTTGGTGTGAGGTTCTGATGTTGTGGCCCAATTGTTTGTGTATTTGCCTAAGAGGATGATTTCTGTCTTCCTTTTGTTGAGTGATGCATTGCTCACCTTGGAGTATTCCTCTAGAGTGTGTTCCGGCTTCAGGAATCTTCATTGTTTGCTATACCTGCTACGCAGTCATCTGCAAAGGCCAGTATCTTGACTGTTGGTTGTCCTTATGCGGTTATCCCCATGATACGTGAGTCAGTTACTTGGAGGAGCGGGTCAAAGCTGAATTTTTATAGCAGTGGGCTGAGGGGATCCCCTTGTTTGAGCCCTCTGTGTGCTTTGATATTGTTTGTTAGGAATCCAGGGCCGCATACAGCCATGGTTGCAGATTCTGTTAGGAGCATCGCCCATTTTATGAATCTTGGTGGGAGTTTGAAGGCATGTAGACATTCTTTCAGGTATGGCCAGCTAACACGGTCATACGCCTTTTCCTGATTCAAGAAGACCAGGGCACCAGTTGCTTTGGATTGGCAAATGTTTGCAACAGGGTGTATGTTGTTCCAGATTAAACGCCCTGGTATAAACCCAAACTGGTTGGGTGATAGGACGTCAGATGCAATTGCGCCTAATCTAGCTGCTAGAATTTTTGTTAGAATTTTTGTGTCAGTGTTGGAGAGTGCAATTGGGCGCTAGTTGGCCACGTCCAACTTGTCACCCTTTTTATACAAGGTTATAACGTAGGATTCATGGCCTCCTAGTAATAGGCGTTTTTCCAACAAATTCTGGTTCATTGACGCCAATAGGAGGGGGGCTATTTGTTGAAAATATTTTTTGTAAAGTTTGTAGGGTATCCCATCAGTCCCTGGGCATTTCCTACGTGGTGCACCGCGAATTGTTTCCCAAAGCTCCTCCCGTATGATTAGGGATAGTATATTGTAATTTGGTGGTGTACTTTGTATCTTGGCAGTTTGAATAAATTCTTTAATTTTTTGTGGATCTGTTGGCATATCGTGATATAATTTGGTGTAATAGCGGTGTACTTCCGCCTTGACCTCCTCAGGGTCAGTTGCCACGGTGCCGTTGGTCTTGTGGACCTGTGTGCATATGGGCTGGTTTCCGCGGGAGTGGAATTGGCGGAAAAAGTATGTCAAACAGGTTTTGCCTTCCTTTATGAACTTACCTTTGTTCGATACTTTGATTCTGCGTTGGTGCTCAAAGATGAGATTGTTAAGTTGGGCTGAAATTTCTGCCCATTTGCGTCCCCAATTAGGGCTATAGCCAGATCTTGGAGTATTTATTTCCAGGTGGTCTAGTTCTGCCAAGGTACGCTTGATTGTGGCTGTGTCCGCGGTGTAAAAGCGTGATGCAATATGTTGGGTTTTGTTGATTAAATCTTTTTTTATTTTCCCATGTTCTGATGGGATCTGAAGTGAATGGGGCTGTACATTCTGGGTTTGTACCCTTGTTTTCAACCCAGTCAGATATCACAGGCAATCTTATAGTTTCTGGGTGAAGCTTTCTCCAAGGAGACACCTGTGTGTGGGATTGGGTTGGCACTTACTGCACCATAACTAATCAGTGATCAGAAAAATTGATCTTTTTTGTTGTAAATTTGGAGATTCTTGAAGTGGTGGGATTGTGGGATGAGGATGTGGTCAATATGACTCATTGATATGAGCAGTCCCTCACATATGTTGGGTCTTGTCATATGGGGAAGGATTGGTGAATTGGGAGGAAGAGCATCCTGTAAGCCAAGAGATGCCTTCATTGTGCGATATTCAATGTGTCCAGGTGGGTATCCCCTGGGATTAGGCCATCAATCTGTATTGGGGTTATCCTAGCAGTTGAAATCGCCTAACATGATGATATCTGGTGGGAGGGTGAGAGTAGAATTTTTGAAAATTTTTTTTTCTCTCAGTTGCAGTGCATGGTGCGTAGATACATGCTAACGAAATTATCTCATCTTGGCATGTGATTGTTGCTACCAGGACTCAACCGTGCAAGCGTGATGATAAATTTGTAATTTAAAATTTTTTGTTGTTTTGGACTATCACCCCACAGTGAGACGTCCATACTGATTGTGATGGTGCGACCCTGGTTGACCAGGATTCTTCTTCCCCTTGTAGGCAGTGGGTTTCTTGGATGGCCAAGATGTCTACAAGAGGTTTTCGCAGGAATGCCAGCTTTTTGGCTTGGGATGTATGAGCCCTGGCTCCCACGATATTTAATGTCCCTAATGACACTGAGGTGCCCGCGGCGCCTCAGGAGAGGTTGGGAGGACCCTCTGGTCCTATCCCACCATGGCTCATTTTGGCCATGCTCCGCGTCTGTACTCCAACTCTTTCACTGCCATTGTTGGTTCCCTTGATCTGACCCAATGATTCAAGGGAATTGCGGTTTTTTGCATTTGTGTCAACTTTTCCTGCACAGGTCTCATATTGATTTTATGCAGGTTGTTGATTGGATTTTATGCAGGTTGTTGATTGGATTTTATATTTTTGAGGTTCAACTTTGTTGCATTGTGCACTGCATTTTCACCCAAATTGCGCTTGCATTGTTCCTCAGTATGTGCATGACTGATGACGCTTTGTGGCTCAGTCTGGTTACTGTGAAAATTTTTGACCTGGGCATATTGTTCTGATTGGTTGGTTTGGTGAATATCTGAAATATCCTCCTGAATTTGTCCGTGGGCAATGGTGGATTCCACCTGTGCCACCGCTTCAGCCACTGCTCTCTTGTGGGCTTTTTGTGCTGCTTTATGCTGTTTACTTGTAACTGGGTCCACAATGGAGTATATTCCATCTTCACCCCAGCGGAATGGGTGGTGGCCATCAGTCATTTTGGAGAAGTTTTCATTATCTTTGTCCATAGCTTCTTCACAAAAATCATTTTTCGTTAAGCCCTCTTTTACAGGGCATGCATGTTCCTTGTGGCCCAGTGAGCTTCAGTGGTTGCAAATGGGTGGTGTGCGTTCCAGTGTAACTCAGAATTCAGCTGACTGGCCCCCATCTGCAAAGTGAAATTCTGCTGCATGGGGAATTCTAGAGAAATCCTCTTCCACTTCTGGAGAGGGGTTGATTACAGCAATAGCTTTGCCCGTGCATAGGTTGGGCATTAAGCGAAATTGCTGTAATTCGAGTTGTTGGATTTCTCCATAGGCCACAAGACCTTTGTGGAGCTCCTCCTCGATTACCTTATGAGGAAGGTTGGTGGGGAGCGAGTAAAAGATGAACAAAGTTTTCACTTTGTTCCATCTAGTGCGCGTGGTGCACACAATTTTTTTGCCCTCAGGGAGGGCAATTTCCACGCAGATTTTTGCTGTGGCATTGACTTCATTGGCTGTTTCAAAACCAATATCAATCCAGCTGTAGCCCATGTTGTTGGTGGCTATGTACACTGCGTGAGGGAAAAGTGAGGGCTGTGCCTCACATGTTTTCTCCCACAGGGTCAGTGACTCATCCCCAAGGAAGAGTCTGATCCTGTGTTCCACCTTTGACAAAGGTTGGTTGAATTGAATGTACATGTATTGCGCGTGCTTTACAGTAAATACCATAAACCCAGATGGTGTCTGAGTCTGCAATTTTTTACAGCTTGGGTTCCTGGTCCCCCTCCAGGGCGTTTCTTGCCCTTAGTTGCACCGTTTAGCGCACCACTTGCTGTGATGCTCGCCCATGTTGTATTATTTTTGTTATTAAAGTCGCCCATCTTTCCTGTGTGTGATTATCCAAATTTGCTATTCAAATCAAATCATAGTAACTAAAGTGATTGTTATGAGAAAGAAAAGCTTCTTTCAGCACTCATACAAAACTATTTTAGATTTAATTAAAGATGTTTCCTGGCATATAGTTTCTTCCTGTATTACTTATGATGATATATTACCATCTGATGTATGCAATTTTAATTCCTTGTTACAAATAAGCAAAAGTATCTTACTTCTACAATACATTCTGTGTTAGAACCTTAGATAATAAATTTATATTATATATTTAAATTCTTATTATGATGATATAAAATACTTGTTACCACCCTTACTAATAATATAATATATGATTAGACAGATGTTTTTGATATATGGACCAAAGGACTGACTATAGCAAATGCACTTTCATAGGTGATAAGCTAGGCTTCCCTTATTTATAAAAATGTATTATATATAGCCTCAAAAGCCCCAATTCTAACAGCTATAAGAGTCAGGAAGAATTAAACTCACATTTTACAGTTGTAGTGGGACAATAACCTAATGTGTTTTAACAACTTTATTTAATTTAAGATAACAGTAGATCCTTGATTAGTCAATCACCTACACCATATAAGGTAATAGCTACAAAATATATTATGTCATCATATAGTAATTTCCTATAGATATTAACTACTGGTTTTGTTCATTATACATAATAATACTTATCCTTCTAATATAAAATTTATAATAGCCTTTATAAGCAAATTTTAACTTTAAAGAGTTCTAAGAATAAATATTAGATACTCTCTCTATTTTTATGTAAAGATATCTATCTTTAACGATGCATAAATAATCCATAGCTCTTACTGAATTATATAAATAATATCTCTTAGTAAGAAGGATTTTAACATGGCTGGATGTTAATATAGATCTTAGCTACTTTTGATCCTAATTTGTTTATATATAAGTATCTTTTACTAATTAAAATTGTAAAAATATACAATATTCGTTTTTCTTTGTTTCAAAGATCTTTATAAGTACTCTCATACTTAACAATAAAATATCTGGAGGGAGGGCGCCCCAGTAGTAGAGTATGGACTCAATGACCACTACCTCCCAAGTCTGATCCCAGTAAATGAAATTTGGGTAGGGGACAATTTGTGACTGTGTTGTTGCGCGCCAATACCCCAAACTGTGGTATAAAATAGCAAGGCAGTCCATGTAGTTCCTAGCCTATCAGAACAATGCACATGGAGGTTTATCAGGATTAACCTCCTTTCCCATTGATTTCAATTTCCTCTTTGTTAAAAACAGGGCCGCTTATATTATAACTCACTTCTACTCCCTGATATTAACTGCACATATTCTTGACAATTGCGTTGATTAACTGAAAAAAGAAACTGGGGCAATAATAGTCTAAAGATTATTAAAAAAGAAGCTTGTTCTAGATCCATGTTGATTATAGGGCCCAACTGTCATGGGTACATGACATAATTGAGGGCACAGATTGTAAGGATAAAGCTGGACGTCAGGAGGCCAAAAAGATTAAGTAACAGGCCTTTATAATCTTAAATATACCTTGGACCAACGCTGGGTACAGGCGAGATATACCCAGTTTGGTCCTGGCAATGTGCATGTTGCTCAGCTTAGCATTACAGCCAGAGCGTTAGAACGCACCAGTTATGCTCTCAAACCTGACAGTTTGTTACAGTTGCTCAAGAAACAGGGTTTCAAAACTCATTCAATTTATTAAAACCAGATTGGGATGAGTCCAGTTACAATCTAAATCTTGAGTTTGGTCAATTTTAAGTTACAGGACCCTGGTTGATGGTAGTGTGCACCTTATGATTTGCTTAGGCTTAGCACCACTTACATCAATTGTTGACTCTCCTCCCATTGTTTAAGTATGTTTCCATGAGACCAACTTTCCTCATTGGTCAACTTCCTAATGTATGAAATTTCCCATTAAGATTTCCATTTTTTAATATAGTTCCTTGGGCAAACCAGTGCACATACCACCTTGAGGAGGTCTAACAACGTTGGTCACTTTATTTAATTAAATTATCTACAATAACTGATTCATTGTGGGGCCACCCTGGTCCCCTCCAGATTGAGGCACCCAAGCTCCCCAGAACAGATCTACACTTAGTTAAAGACTCCCCTTTGGGATCAAACCAAGTTTTGTTGTTTATTGGTTACCTAATCCTATATACCACGTTGTACACCCTTGTCCTGGGTCCCTTTTGCTCTGTCACACTTCGCAGGGCCTTGTTTCAAATATTACTAATGACTATTTCCCTGGCGGTGTGGCTGTGCATCCCATACCACCTCTCTGGGAACAAAAGAGTTAAAGACATTCTCTTGACATTAGTTGACCAACCTTATTTTTGCCTTATCAAGACTTATTCTGAGTGGAGGATTTTGTAGTGGTATTTGGGCATTTTGGATGTTCATTGTGGTTAGGAAGCTCTTGTCCACAGTGTTCTCATTTTCATTGGTGGTGTGCCATCTAGGCGTTTCTCTTTTTTCTGCACGCAGGGTTACTTCCACCCTTTTGGTGAGTACATGGTGGGTATGTACAGTTCCAAGCCCAGTTGGTCATGCTTATAAATTTCCCACTAATGTTTTCTGTTATAATAAAACCAGCCCTGACTCCCCTCCTCCAGGAGTTAAGTGACTGTGTTAACTTCTACCTGGGGTACCTGTCTGTGTGTTTTACATTTTATAAAGCTGTGTTATGGATGTCTGAGAGTATGGAGAATTTTAAGCAACAATTAAGCCAGGGCAACATTGTGCCTCCATTTAAAACTTTACTGTGGGCCCCTTGTGAACCATGGTGTGGGGCATTTTGTGCGCCCTTAATTTTATAAATTTCCTGTGTTTTGGGCTTACCTCTATCTGTTGTTTACTAAACGTCATTTTTCCATGCAACTTTGGGTTGCCTTGCAATGTGCACTCAATTGTGTCAAGCTTCATTTGAAGATTTTTTTCATCTGATTAAAGCTTTTTGGGATAATTTCCCCACCCCAACCCAGAAGTGGCCAGGTAATTAGGCTTTCATTGTTTCACCTGGGCCAGCTGTTATAAATACTGGCCCCAAAAACTTGCACACGCCTCTCAAAAAGGAAGAATTTTATCCTTCATATCCTTCAAGTTCCAATAAATTTGAAGGTGAGCAGGGGTCTATCCCTGAAGTTATATTATTTGTTTCAGTCAATTCCACCGCAATAATGTCACCCAAAACAACCCTTATAAATACAGCGCCTGCAACAGGGGGGTTTTTCTAGAATTGATCAGAGCTCTCCACCATTTATCTTCCTGGCTTGGCGGAAATCAAGGGTATGGGCGATTTTAGCCCCAAAATATATAAAAAATATTAATTAAATGAATTTCTCTCTGCAACGCGTTCAGATGGTGTGGGTAGTGTCATTGACAAAGGATCTGGTGGTGATGGACTTTGTTAACTCTCGCCGCCCTGGGTTCTACTCACTTAACTCTGGGAATTTGAACTTGGGGCATCAAAAGGGGTAATTCTGTTGCACAGATCTGACACTAACCAGCTAGGCTTAAACTTCCTAAGAGAGCTGTAAACTTGACACTCGCACACCAACTGTGCATCTTCTTTACAAATAATCCTGTCTATGTTGGAATCTTCTCTTGACCCAATGGAGTTTATCTCAATCTTTTTCCTTTCAAGCCTAACCTTACAAGAAGTCCTTCTCAAAACGAGTGTCTTCTTCAAAACAGGTTAATCCCAGGCTGGTTACTGGTGATTATTTCAGATAAAGGACAAACTTAAGATTTTGTGAAATAGACTGTTTATTTAAGATAAAAACTTAGTATTTTTATACTAAATACTAAAGAATTATAATGTAAAAATAAATTGAGTGGATAATTGAATAGTGGATTGGGAAGATATTGTATCTTCTTTCAGGAACCTCAGAAAAGTCTCTTCTTCCATTGATTTCTCTATTGGGCATCTATTTTCTCAAGTTCCTTAATTTGTGCACTGCAGCAGTGTGTGGAGCAGACATATCAGGATTGTTGGTTCCGTGGCTCCTATGCGCTTTGGTGGAGTCAAAATCTTCATTACCATCGGTGGACTTAATTTTCTGGTTGCTTGAGGGCACCTTTTTTCTTTTGTTTCAATTGTTTTCCCTTTCAATGCACCATTTAGCACCTAAATCATTCTGTTCCTTCTCAATGTTACTCAAATAAATATTGCCATTTTTGGAGCTAAACTCATCTTGTTTTTATAATTCTTTTGCTTCAGTTGGTATTTCCTCAATTCTAACAGAGCTTGAGAAATACCAATTTTGTGGTGCGCCAAATCTGCAACATCACCCCTTCCAAGATGAGACCAAGGGTAGGATCTAAGGTGTCTAGAATGGACTCTGTTAAACATAATGTTGGTGGCATCATCTCAGATGGAGTATTCATGGCATCCCTTGGCCAGTACAGTTGATGGTCCAGTCCAAGTGGCTTGAAGCTTCTCAGGATGGCTTCCAGTTATGGTGTAAAATAATACTTTATTGCTGACTCCAAATTCTGGCAGTTTTGTATGTCTCTGACTGTCTTTCTGCCCTTTTGGGATACTGTGCTCAATGTTCTTCCCATATTCTAGTTGTATGCATATGAGATCATCAGCCAACTCTTGCTGATAGTTCCCAGGGGGTAAGTTCTAGTGATCTGTGGCAATTATTGGAGCCAACAGGGTAGGCAAGGTGGCTTCTCTCCCTTAGAGCGCCTTGAATGGAGTCATCTCAATGACTCTGAGGTGGCTAAGTCAGTAAGCAAACAGTGCAGATGGTAAGAGGATATCCCTGTCACGATTCCAATATGACAGGACAATATTTATGGGACATCTAGAGTGGAATCCACCAAAAATGATATCAGTTATGATTATTCAAGTGCCTTAAGATGAGGCAGTATTGGGATATAATGGGTTTATATTGGATTGCCTCTATATAAGGCGATAAGGCAATGTCAACCTTTGACAAATATGAAGTAAATTGCCTACAATTAGGGCAATAGAGGATTAGAGAATAACAAATCAAAATAAGGAGAATCAGCGGAATAGAATAGCCCAAGCCATGAGAGCAGTATCACCTGAAGTTGCTGTATATAAGTGAGATGTGTGATTGAGAGAGTTAGGTTGTTAATAGTAAATAGATAATGGGACAGCAAAAGGTCCCTGTATTTACTAAAAATAAATAAAGAATTTATTAGAGCCATTGCTCCTATTTTTAAGTATATTCTCATGTGTGTCCAAAGGACCAATGATCCCCACATCATCTGTCAGTTGCTCAGTGGATTTGACCTGTACAAAAAACATGACAGATCCTAATGATACTGTCTGAATTTATAACAGTGGTGCTCACTACAGGGGGCCCATTAATCAACCACCCAACACTCCAGAATTCCAGTCGCCAGCCATGCTCACACAAGCTGTGTTGCTGGGGAATCTTCATGAAACACCGCACCAGCAGGATATGTTGAACTCAAACTAACCTTAAATGCGGTGTTCAAAAACCAAGATGAACTTATTCATGAATGAGATGCTGTCATGCACCAATTTGATAGCACTTTTAGCCAAATGCAAATCTTGGGATAACTGTGGGAATTTTCATATGACCACATTATCCAGCCTGGACTTAATTAAGCTTCAATTTATTTTAATTAATGGTTCATATATTTTAAATTAGCTTATTGATTAAGCTTATGGATGACAATTTAATTATGTCATCTTGTAGGCAATAATAACCAACCAAATGGTTAATTGTAATTCTCATAGTATCATATCTGATGATAATTATGGTTACAATTTTCATTAGGATTGTTGCTGACAATTTGGAGATGAGTAAATTGACTCAAAATGGCCAGTTACTCATGGGAAATCGTTGGGTTTGGTAGCTGACATGTGGGCTGATATGAATGGAGATTTAAATAAGCTATTCCTCGTAAATCCCAGCTGGAATATTTCCTGAGGTTAAACCAATATCTCTTTTTCATTGGCTAGGCGTGATGAGACCATTGTGATTACCACGATTTACCCCTAACACATGTCCTCCCATACTTCCATCTATAAATATTCCCTTGTTTTAATATTAATAAATACCTTAGACTGAGATAAACCTTAGACCTATTGTAAGTCCTGAGGAATGTCCGCTGGGCATTAATTGGGCTAACCTTCTGTTCCTGAGCAAGAAAATACCAAAGAGGATGGCCATACCCCCATTACCCAGGGCGATCTTGCTTGCATGGTAGATGAGCAATGGAAAATGGTCCTTCATCTTCGGATCCCACTTTCAGTACTTGCACTCTCCTCGGCAGTACTGTCACAATGAATTATAAAAAATCTGCACTGAGATCACTGAAATGGAATTAATTGCAACTAATTCGAGTGGCAATCAGCTGGATACTCAGATTTCAAATGGTCAAAAAGGTATGAAGGCTGAGATATCAGTTGGAATGCCCGACGGTTGCAAATTCTGTTTACATGATGATCAAAAATCTTCCCCCCTCCTATTCTCAAAATAGTTCACCTCTTAGGTTGACCTGACCACAACCTGGCCTGCCACCAAACTTAGCGATGTCAGTCCCTAGGAAAACTAACCCATCTATTCCCAAATAGTTCACCTCTTAGGTTGACCTGACTGCAACTTGGCCTGCTGCCAAACTTAATGATGTCAGTCCCCAGAGAACTAACCCGCTCATCTCCAAATAGTTCACTGCTTAGGTTAAACTGACTGAAATTTGGCTCATTGCCAAATTTTGCAAATATTGGTCCCCAGTGAACTAACCACCCATCTCTGAATAGTTCACCACTTAGGTCAAACCAACTGAAATTTGGCTCATCACTGAATTTTGCTAATGTTGGTCCCT